>LPNX010747934.1:122703-210076 GCA_001517045.1 Pseudotsuga menziesii | reverse complement strand
CAATAGGGGCCTCTTTGAAATATTAGTTCTTTGTCTTCTTTTTCTTCAAAGAGGAAGACAAAAAAAGCCATGTTGCAAAAAGCATGATAGACTTGGCTTGTAATTAACAATTTCCATATTTTCTTAGTCAAAACATACATGCTATGGGGATTTTATGAGTTTGGGATATCTTTGGTCAATGAGAGCTTATATTTTCTCCCTAATCCTCTACAGTTCAAAGAAACGATTTTCATTATTTACCGTGGATTTTGAAAATCCCCCCCTTAGGGGGATTTTTGCACTTTGATTTCTTATTATTGTACGTTCCTTTTTGAAATCAGGATATATAATTGTTTGTTCTCCAAGATCTTTGACACGATTTGTTGTTGTTTCTCTTTTCTTTTGTTGGATTTCCTCCCCACTTGTTTAAAGGGGGGATTTTGGGATGATTCTTGGTCAGAGACATCTTCTAAGGATTCAAAGGAATCTTCTACTTCTTGCGGCGTGGGGGATTCCTTTGATGGAGGAAGGAGGGGATTTGGGGAATGGTGGTATGATGGGTCATTCTTGGCGATTGCCTCAACTTCTTCAAGAATTGTTTTGATGGGAACATGGATCTTAGTTTCTTAAACTTATGGTTCATCATTTGTGATAGCCTCAAACTGGTTACTTTGAGGCCATTTTTCTTTATTATTGTTACCCAACGAAGTTCTTACTTAATTCTTTGAATTATATGAAGTCATGTTTGAAGACGGGTCTTTTCCTATGTGGTTGTGCCTCCTAATATGTCTGCATATTTTCTTCTTCTTGGCTGCCACCATTAGTCATTATGCACTTAAGGTGTTTTCTTAGAGACCACCTTTGGACAAGATCGGCAAAATGCTCGTATTTGTGCCATGTTGTGCATTTAAAGGAAAATTGTTCGTATATGTCTTGTTGAATATAGGATCAATTGTCTAGGGTTAGGGTTATTGCTTTTGGAAGTCTATTTTCATGATAAACCTCTACACAGATTCATCCAAAAGATTAGAGGCCATCTTTTAGATCATCTCTGTCAATGTATTTTCTTAGGGAATTACCTATGGCTCTCATTATTTCGTCAATCCAGCAATAGAGGGGAAGGAAAGACATTTCGACCCAAAATAAAACGACAAACATAATGTCATTTTCTAGACCGAAATCAAGGTCCATTTTATGAGATACATTCCTCTAGCTCCCAATAGGGGCCTCTTTGAAATATTAGTTCTTTGTCTTCTTTTTCTTCAAAGAGGAAGACAAAAAAAGCCATGTTGCAAAAAGCATGATAGACTTGGCTTGTAATCAACAATTTCCATATTTTCTTAGTCAAAACATACATGCTATGAGGGGATGGCCATAAGCTAGTGAATTGGTCAATCAAACCCTTTTTAGCAAATTCCAAAGCCAAGATTTTGGAGTCCTCTTGCATCACCACCTTGTTGAGCTTATTTAGTTTCTTTACAAGTCACATGGGAGGAGGCTTCGGGTTCACATCAAGATAAATGATCAAATATTCAAAGGCATCGATGTCATGGGAAGGGGGGGCACTTCCATCACCCCCATAGGTCGAATCCATGCTAGTAGCTAAAACACCACCACCCACAATAACTTAAAATGATTTCCATCAACCATAGTGATAGATCGAATGAATCTGTAGAGAGCCACAGGGACATTGGTTCTCTATGGTTGAGAACCACCATTGATGTTCATATCCAAGTGATTCGTATTTGGTGTAAAAGTAATTGTTGCCATCAACAAAGTTATTGCATGCCTCCTAGGGTTGAATTTCAATGAGTCTAATGTTAAATTTTTATTTTTTTTTGCATTTGGACAACACAAGGAACTAACTTCACTATCTCAAGGTTAGAATTGCAACACTTATGTTGAGAAGGGACTTATAAGCATGGGGGAAGGACCTATTGGAGGATGGAAACAATGTCATTCTAGTGTAGACCCTTTTTATGAGAAACCTCCTTTTGGTTTTATAGGTTCCTTCATTAGTCCCATAGGAGGCTATCAATGCATTAAGGAACCTCCACAAATGTTCTTGTAGCAAGTCCTTTTTTAACAATTGGGTAGATAGGTTAAGTAGGTATGAACCACATTGTTGAGTTCAAATGATCACAATGCAACAATATGTTTCAATGATTATTTTTTCCCAATTGAGGGTATGCAAATGTAACTTCTTGTTTTTTTAAACAAAAATTCAATTATTCATCACAAAATTAATTTTTTTAGCAATAATATTGATTTATATGTTTTAATTATTGCATTTGGGTACAATTAGTGACATCAATGTGTTGTAACATTAATACAAATACATCAATTGATTACACCTATGTTCATTATAACAATATAAATCATCCATACATTTAATCAACAACAACAAAATGTTAACAATAGACAAATGCAATAGAATAAGAAGATAATTTTATTATATATAAATAAGAGGCCCTTGGTTATACAGAATGAGACAACATAAAGTCTAGTATATTCAAAATGTTAATAAACAATTATTACAGTTTTTTGTAACATTACATCATCCAATTGGGATGATATGTCTACATTAAATTAAATGATTGATTTTCACAAACAAAAATTCCAAAATATACAAGCTGTAACATTCAATTTTGATGATCATCAGTCGTCGTTTGAACTATTATCATTGCTCAGATTGCTTGTATGTCTCATTTCCATATACTTGTAGGGGATATTGTACTTGGATTATTTGAAATGTTTTGTTGATTGGCTTGATTTTGACATTGTGCCTCTCCATGTTCCATATACAAACATATAAATAAAGTGCAATGAATATATCTGGATGTATAGTATAATATACATGATTCCATGAATACAATAGCATATCACAACAATGATTGAATCATAAACAATACACATTATTTCGAAAGCATTTATCATGTCATCTCTCAAGTTAGTTTATGTTAGATGCACTCCATACTTTGTTTCTTGCAAGTTTTATAATAATAATAATAATAATCAAATATTAAGGTTGCCAAGAGAGACACCTATTTGGTGTATGAGACCCCCTTGTTTGTGAGACAAGGTACCCCCCCCTATGCATCGATTTAACTGCTAAAGTCTACAGAGGTGTACATACCCTACCCCCTCTAGTTTTGAATATGTGACCTCCTAAGAGGAAACACATGTTCTTGACCATTAGGTCCACTCAGAATGTACAATGCATATATATAATTAAAGTTTTTTTGTTGTTCCATTAATTGTAAAATTAGGGAAATAAAACAATATAGCTACATAGAAATTGTTCAATTAACCCTTGATACTAAAACATACACTCACAACCCATACTTAATCCAATGACAATCAAATGTTCAAATATTTTATGTGTATGTTAGAATCTATTAGAAAAAAATAATGGATGATTATAAATAAATTAAAATATATACATCACAACCATTATATAATATTAATAAAGGAAAATGAATCAAAGCACCTTATGGTTTGAATGGGTTTCATTTTCTTTCTATTATGCAACATGAAAAAAACTAAAAATTAGTGTCTCATACGACTTTTAAACTCTTTGTACATAAAACAAAATCAATGACTACATATTTTTGATGCACAATGTTGTTGGGATGGTTCCTCTTGTGATGAAATTACGCTAATCTATTTAGCCATCTCCATGTACACTTTTTTATTATGCTAATTTATTTAGCCATCTCCATGTACACTTTTTTCAACATCCCTATCAACATGTTATGGATCTCATGTCACTCATCCTTTGGAGTTTTACAAATATTCTTGAAAAATGAAAAACCACAATAAAAATTTGATTTAATATTTGTATGAATAAGTATGTAATTTTTTTGATTTTGATCATTTTTTGAACTATGGTATTCATTTTACACAAAAAAATAAAACCAACATAGATCCATTTTAATTCCAAATCTATCAAGCACTGAGAGAGGTCAATTTCTTGAGGTGTAAATTTTTTTAATCTTAAATCATTTACACTTCAAAAAAATATACACAAGAAATTTGATCCTTCTTAGTGCTTGATAGATCCAAATTTTAAATGGAACTATTCTAGGTTTTTTTTTTAACAGAAACTGAGAAATTTTTATAAAAATTTAAAAAAGGCTATAGCCCAGCCAGGCATACAAGGAGGAATTCTGAGAAAAAAGGCTGATGACCTCAATTAAAACAGTCAGCCTTCTTAAAAGTGCTTTGAGAAATGAATCCCAAATGTTCCTGAAGCTATTTCGAGAAAAGTACTGCTTACAAGAGTAGACTCTCACAAATTGTGAGCAGAGAAGAATACAGAAGCAAAGCATTAAACAGGTGGAGAGGAGTGTCCCTTAATGAAAGGATCCAATTTCTTCTGATAACCCGTGCTGATGTTTGAGGCTGCTTCCTTTTCTCTACGTTCTTTATTTGTCTTTCGTCCTCTGGTGAGGGGAGGAGAAGGAGCTGAAAAGTATTCAGAGTCGGAGGCGGCTTCCTCTGTTGAAGGGACCAAGGATG
Organism: Pseudotsuga menziesii; assembly: GCA_001517045.1. NCBI lineage: Eukaryota > Viridiplantae > Streptophyta > Pinopsida > Pinales > Pinaceae > Pseudotsuga > Pseudotsuga menziesii. The sequence continues at coordinate 205,576 of LPNX010747934.1, read as the reverse complement.
CCAGTCCTACCTCAGCTGAGGACTCGCCACCCAAATCGATGGGATCTTTCTTCGAGCCAGGGGAAGCGGGTTTTGGAGAAACTGCCTCCAAGGCGCTAATGGGATCAAGGTTGCCCTGCTCCTGGACAGCTGCTGCTTCAGGTTCTTGTACTTCATCTTCCTGAAGAACTGCAAAACTATTTTTGTTTTCCAACTATGGAGAGTCTGCAAGAGGATCTTGGGAGGCCTTCTGCTGGGACACTTGAGGCTCCTTTCGCCTGGGAGGACGACGTCGGTTAGAGACCGTCTGGAACTTTGTATCTTTGGAAGCTGGGAGATTTGCTGGTTTTTGTGGTTCTGCAAGATTGGGGCAGCTTTTAGCGAAGTGGCCGTATACATGACAGAAGTTGCATTTAAAAGGGATCTGTTCATAGTCCAGTTCTTGAATGTGGCTCCATTCTCCTAAAGTAAGCTTTAGGGCTTCAGGGAGCCCTTTCTCTAGATTCACCTCTATGCAGATACGAGCACATCTGTACTGACCCCCTTTTGGCTCTGCGGTGTCTAAATAGCGACCTAGCTTATGACCAATGTCAATCAGAGTGCTTTTTCCCCAAAGATGAAGAGGGAGATTAGGAAGTCTTACCCAGACTGGAGCTGTGGTGATCTTTGCTTCTGGGTTAAACCCTAGAGACCAAGGGGATAAGAATAGACCTCTCGAACCCATGAAGAAAGGGCCCGAATGAAAGACAAGGTCTCTTTCTGCTTTATTTGAGAACAAGAAAACAAAAAACCCTCGACCAGCTGCAAAGAGAGAAACCTGTCCTGACAGAAGAGGGTTCCAATGTTCTGCAATCCAGATCTCGACCACCTTAGGGCTGGGCCACAAACCTGTGAACTTACCAATGAGGGCTTGCTCAGAGAGGATGAGAGCTTTCTGGCATGGATCCGAAGGAGAGAGCTCCAGAGAAGGGATCTCGTCCATCTTTTTCACGAACTTGGAAGAAGAGTGAGAAGCTGCCTGAGGAGCGGCAGCTTGAACAAGGGCCTTGAAGGCGGCGAGCTGGGCATGAGTGCCCATTTCCTGAAAACTCACGGCTGAAAGCAACGGCAGCCAAACCTGAAACTCCACGCTGAAAGCAACCAAACCTGAAGGAACTCCACGCTGAAGACGGCAACCTGCAAACCACCACACCGAGGACCAGCGGAACTATTCTAGGTTATTGTTACTTGCATTTTCTATTCCAAGTCTCACAAGTACTGATTTTTTTATATATATAATCATATTGGGTGGGATTTGTATTATAAAGTGTCATGGGAAACCCAAACAACTTGAAATTAGGACAAAAGGCCTAAATTTGTTTAAAATTTATCTTATGAGTTGAAGTAGCATACAATATAGTACATCACATAAGAAAACATCAAACTACATCCTGTGACCTTTCTAGAAAATCTAACAAACTGACCACGTGAACACAAGTAGAAAAAATAGCATGATATAACATATTATCTAAATTTGGTCCCTGAATGGGCCTTTTCCATTGATGCATCTTAATGGTCCATACCATCTGTATCCTAAATATTTACATGGTCTACTAGAGCTATGGTAGTTTGATATACAATTTCTTATTCTCTGAGCTTCTCCTCCATTAAACGTGTGGACATTATTAGATGAATTGCGATGGATTGAGTTCTAAACTCTTAATATGATGTTATAGTGCATTTGTGAGTCATTAGCTAGTTTTTCATACTTCATTGCCTAATATTTCAAGACAATATCTATTTCCTCGTGCTCCCTCTCTCGTTTCTCTAGATGGATACTAAGATATTGGATTTATTGTCTCATCCCTTCAAGATGACTATTCGATCTCCTTTAAAAAATCCCCAACTTTGTGATACCATTGTCCCCACTATACCCAAAATTCGTAGGTAGTTCCATTATTATAATAAAAGAAGGTAACCTTGCCCAGATCTTGACTCTAAAATTAGAGAAACTGAGCCCCATTAACCATACCACCCAGGAAATTAAAATCCAGGCCTAAATTTCCAAAAATACTATGTGTATCCCCTTTCAAATTGTCATCCAGACAATATAACATATGTATAATGCCTTGAAATAATATATTTTGTATGACTTTTGTCACAAGAAGGGATTTGAAACCTCAACAATGACATAGGTTGAATCATATCAAGGTGGTTCTTTAACCCAACTTATTGACTCGAATGGTGGCTCCACAAATTGTAACCTCCAATGCACATTCCTCACTTGAACTGTTTCCACATGCTAGAAGGATCCAATATTTTATCCCAACTATATATGTGAGCCTTCACACATGAGCTTTAAAATCTTCCATATTAGAAGAGTATTTCCTAAGTGAAAAAGAGAAGAAGGAACGAGGGTGCATTTGATCTTCCTCATGTGAGCGTTTAAAGACGTATAAGACTCCAGGAAAATGCATGGCGTGATTACGCCAAGTGGGTTCATCGTGAGCTAATTCAAATTTTATTATGTGTGGTGGTACTTTAGGACTTATTATTTCATTTCATTGCAATATTATGAGACCCAAAACCTCTCAGGGGGTTCCCATTTTTTACCAAGATCCCCTTATCCAGGTAAACCACCTGATTAGCCTTGGTATAAAATAGTCCATTATGTTCTCTCATAACATGAAAAAAAATTGACTTCATTTAGCCTTTCCAAATTCTTATGAATTCTTTGGATGGTTTTGTAGAGTAAGGTCTCCTCCTTTTCTCCCTCTTACGCATTTGATTTATGACAAAGAAAGTCTCCCAAGATTATTGCTTCCTTAATCTAATAAACCTGTAGAAACTCATATCCAAGGTACAAGGCATATATTTCTTCTTGACTATTTGAGGACATTCCTCATCCTCGTGATAAGGTTATTTCAACAATTATGTCTAGCTTAATAAGAACCCCTCCCACTCCTACCATGTCTAAAATCTCATAGGTCTTATTGACCATTGCTCCATAAATGTTTCTTGTAGTTTATGTATAACCCAATTCATGGAATCATTGGTTTGAATTTTTTATTGTAAATGAAAAGAACATCAATATGTTCTTTGTACTATATCCCTCATAGTTTTATAAAATAATGTCCCCTCTCTTTAACTTCCAACACCCCTCTAGATGAATTGAGTATCAATTGATTGCCATTATTTACATCCTTCATAATATTTATCTTGATATTTGGATGACCATGTGTTCCCCCTCTCTCGGTCCCTATATAACATTCAACAAATGAAAAATCGAATGTTTGAAACATGTTAGCAATTATTGTTAAGAAGTACATTATTAGTAAAAATTCAAAGAAAATTTTCATGTTCATCACATTTTGATCTACTAAATTCCTCTCTTTGCAACATTTTCATAAGGATTTTATGGCCTTTCCACTCATATTTTGAACAACTTTTGGAGTTTCTTCATGTTTTTTTCTACAATACACACATAATTTAAACCCACATATAATTCAAATATATTTACATTTGTGTTAAAATTCAAAATAACTTGTCATGTTCTCTTATTGGGGTGTGTTTCCCTTACATTTGTTGCTATAAGTTTTTTTTCCCGGGGTCTTCTATCAGTCATCCTCTATTAATAAAGGCTCAAGATAACGAAGTATGACAAATATGAAATATGTTTTGCAAACCAAGCAAACAATTTCAGGCTAAAATTGTTTTTGGGTTAAGTGGTGCATACACTACAATAACATGCAACGATGCACTCAATATAGACTTAAACACTAGTGCATGGTTTATGTGCAATGCATATTGATAAATTGTGTAATGTTTTCTTAATAACATACAATGCCAAATGATGTACTTAATATAGTAATTTTAGGGGTGGTAGGTGTGGGGGGTCTTATTGGACCCCAGAGGAACAATTGTGAATACTTTTGCTTGGGTTCTAGGCATGGAAACTAATAATCAAGTGAAATGGCTTGCTCTGATGATGGGAGAAAAGTATCTAGCATCTCTTCAAGTGTGTAAAGTGACCATATTCAAAGATTCCATGCTTGTCATTTGCTTTGCAAGGATAGGTTTAGTTAAAAATGAGACTATCGAGGGAAGGATTAAAAAAAAACCCTTTACTCTCTTAGGATATTAAGGAATTGAGCCTAATGCACATTAGAAGTAAAAATAATGCTTTTGTGGACACATTGGAAAACTAAGGAGATAATTTAGACAAAGGAGTATATATTCAAAATTATGGTTATCTCCGTCAAAGGTGGATACCATGGTGATTTTCCCTTTCAGATGTGTCATATAATGGCATTAAATATTGTCGTTGCATGCATTTCTTGGGAAGGGAACTTCTCCATTAGAAGTATATCAAGCCATCAAATTAGATTTAACCCCCCTCCAAACGAAGACTTTAACCTATACTCTATTCACTGCGCTCGCACATTTAAAATTATGGCTATCTTCATTTCCCCTCATGAAGACTATTTGATCTTTGAGTCTAGGGATGTTCAATCAATGCTTCGTCTTTTTCTCATTTTTTACTCTGTGTTTCTTCTAGGTCTAACTTTAAGCTCTTATGGAGGGCTTTCAGTGCTAAGGTTTTCTTCATGGGATGCACTAGTTCCCGGGTTCATCCATGGGTGGTGAATTCCAAAGGTTATTGGAAGCAAATTTGCAGGTATCATTGACAGTGGTGTTTTATGGTTGAATTTGTTCTATGCTTTAAAGGGACCTCTCTCTACTTACAAACCAGGGACTCATTTTCGTCTATTGTTTCCTAAGTGATTTATCTCTGGAAAATTTGTGCTAAGGCTCGCTCTTGTTGCTAGATATTTCAAGATAGGGTGCCTTGTTTCGATTGGATTGTGCAGGGAGGATTTCTTAGAGATAACAATGTGTTCCTAGAAGGAAACATTATGTCCAGCTCAAGACATGCTTAGGGATGTCAATGCCATGCTAACAATCTTGCAGTCTCATTGGGATGGAATGGTCGACTACATGTGTCAAGTTTTATACCATATTTCCATTTTGGACACCAGAATGAATGATGTGGAGGGAAATGTTAGAGTGCAGGGCGGTTAGATAGACAAGTTGATGGAATACATGGACAAATTACTTGATTTGTACCAGAAAATACACTGCTAAGAACACTTCAGTAGCTCAGAAGGAGCCAAAAGAAGTTTTAGTCCATCAGCCTTCCAAAGAACTCATTGATCTAGACTCCTCCCATGGTTGATGATTTCCCTTGATGGATTTAGTATGGTTCTTCTCCTTTTGTTTAGATTACATATTATTGACATGTCATCTTTTTAGGACAATATATTTGGACATATAGTGTCAAAAAATTTGATACAACTGGGAAATTTTTTGAATGTAATATTCAAAAAACAGGATTCTAGACAGTCAATAGGGTTACTTTGGATCCCCTCTTTAATAGGGTGACTAGTTTTGTAATTTTGGTTGTTTTTCTCAGCATTTTAATATAAACTCTTTACCTGTTCTCATTAAAAATATATATTTAGTAATTTGCGCAATGCATCTTTAATGTATATTATCCATTTTGAAATTTGGTAGTAAAAAAGGTCGCACCAAGCAATTGAAAATAAATATGATATTAATAAAATGAAGTTACACACCTTAAATTTATCCTCGACATATTTGTATGTGAGATACATTGATACCTTGCAAATTTGGCTCTTGAAAAAAATATTTTGATGCATTAATGACATGTTTTTTTTTGGCTAGCAGTGTTCCTTAAAGATTAATCACACCAATGTGTTGTGTTGACTTAGATGCATAAAATAAATATACAATGAAAATAAAAATGCAAACCTGCGGAATTATAACTTTGCAGAGGTTATTGTGGAAGTTTATTATTGGTGCATATCAAAATTAGCATTGTAGTGCATTTAGGATATAAATATGCACTAGTGCGATAAATATGAATAAGTTGCACTATTGAATTAAAAAGGACCCTAAAAACTCTATTTGAAGTTAGAATTTTACATGTTGTCTAGAGTTTATTTTATGGATATATACATGCATTGATTATGATTTTGGTTCAAATGCAAGGGAGAGAAGGTGATATATCAAATGGCCAGTTCTTCATATTACATATCATTCCAATTTCATCAAGTTCCCCCTTGCGATTTGTAGTAAGTCTAGATTTTATTTATATTTTGATTATCTCATTTAATTTATGATGCATTTGCATGTGCATTTGAATAATTATGCATTGAATCTTGTAGGATATTGATTTTGGTTTGAGTTTGGATGCACATGATATTCCTTTAATCCAAAAACATCACAAACTCTTAATAGCAAGAGCAAGATACACCGTGCAAATGGTTGACAAAAATGGGTATCCATTTACCTCACCAATTCTAACATATAATTTTTAATATCTCTTTTATGATACCCTAGTAGTATGTTATTGTTCAAATTGTAAAGGGTTGAAGGTGAACCCTTGACTGTCACATTGTCCTTTTATATTAATGTTCGATTATCCAAAGTTGGTGGTCTAATACCTCCCACTATGAGCGAGGATCCAATAGGTGTTATAGAAAGGCACATATGAACACTTCCATGTGCTCTTATTTGGAAAATCTGGAAGCCAAATCAAATATGGTTTTTTCGTAAATTGACCAACATGTCTCCTTTTGTTAAGTCAACTAAGAGTTCTAGTGGGCCAAACAGTGATATCAATACTACCCAAAACATCTCTACTAAAAGATCCCAAAAAAATTACAAATTGAGAGAAAACCCATCTAATTATGTACCAAAGTCGGTTCAAATGTTGTAGGGTAACAGTAACTTCCCTCTTCCTATCCATCTACAAAGTAAATACCAAACTTGTTATAATATCACTTTGTATGGCGATTGGCTATCTTCCTTTCCTTTTACCGATGTTGGGACCATAATCTCCTTTTTGGTAAAAAAATGCATGAATACCAAGTCTAAAAAAGATGTTGAAAATATTGGGTTGTTTATCTTTTCATAAGTATTTGTTCATCCCAAACAATCAGTAGAACTTATGCCATTTTGTGGTCTTGTTTACAGTTGGTTTGAATACTTGAATATTATTAAATACAAACATAAAATTTCCATTTATAGTATGTGCATGCACAATTATGCTTTTGGAAATTTTAAAAGAAAAACATGTTATGTATTGATGGTCATCCACGCACTTATGGGAACATTGCAATGTTCGTAAATAGTTGTAAGTGATCATTTTTCAATGCAAATTGTTCGTTTAAGGAACACTCAATGACAAAAGGTTATTTATGAAAAGGAAGGTATCCCTATTTTTTGGTTTTGCTTGTAATAAGTAGTTTGTCTCCTAGTGATGAGTTATTAATAAACTATAAATTTCTAGACCACAAACTACTCGTCAAAGATGAATTGCATGGAGACTACCTTAATGTATTTCTTGATTCAACATTTATTTCATAAACTTGTTGGTTGCATGTGTACTATTGGAAAAAAATGCTTCTAATAAATTTTTTGTCTATTGTTCGAACATATTAAATGCATTGTGTTTACTAATATCATCAATTAAATATTAAATATTTTTGCAATCAATATTCTGATGATGAGAAACCTATCTACCATCTACCATTGTACCCCACTACAATGTCAAGTTGAGAGAAGGTTGTCAACCAAGCATAAGTTAGAGAGGGACAATACCTATTGTTTATAACCAAATGTATAAACCCACTTGAGTGTGCTTCTATGTTCCTGGTGCATTGTTTGACTTTTTAAAAAATTTGCATATTAGTCAACCACTTCTTTAGGCTCCCAAATGCGTGTCATGACAACTAAATGCACTTGTGAGTTTTTGAAAATATTAAATAAAAACCCACTCGAGTGTGCTTCAATGTTCCTGGTGCGTTGTTTGACATTTTTAACAAATTTACATATTAGTGCACCACTACTTTAGGTGCCCGAATTTGTGTCATGACAACTAAATTCACTTCTGAGTTTTTGAATTTTTTAAATAAAAGAACTATATTTTATTACCAAATTTCTTAATCTAACTCAGTGTGCTTTATAGAAGGAACACACTAGTTCACCTAATATGTCTATCAATCATCCCATTTTTGCAAATTTTACAATAACAAATAGTGTATAGAAAAATTGATAAACTCATTAAGTGCAATGTACATTGTAATGCCCTAGTGTATTTGTATGATTCATACACATATTGGGCATAATGACATTCAATTCTTATTAATAATTGATGCACCGATGCAACATATATGGGATTACACCAATAAATTTGTACAAATTTGGTGCAGCGACAAAAAACCTCCACTAAATCCTCTTATCACCCGCCTCCACTAGCAACCTTCACTATAAATGGACAAGGGAGAATTTTTTTGGGGAGATTATGCAAAAATATTTGGTAAAAGGTATTTTTGTTGTAGTGTATTTATTTTTTTCATTATTAATATTGTTGAAAAGAATTAGACCAATCTTTTTCCAATGTCTTTTGCAGCTTAAACTTTAGTTTTATACTCCAATGTTATTTTATTATTTCAAATATTTTAATAATCTTTGGCGAAAAATAAGTGTAGTCACACTTGCCTTAATTGCACTACTTTTTCCACATATTTTTATTGCGGCAAGAGTGTATTTGCATTATAGTTTGGGTGTGTCAAAGCCTTTTGGTTTCCTATTCTCATGGAGTAGTTGAGATGGTTTCCTCTTCTCATGGATTGGTTGAGATCCTATATCTAACTATCTTTATTATTGTATTTTAATTGTTATTTATTAATATCCTATCTCCTACTTTGTTAAGGTGGTTTTATTGATGTAAAGTTATAAAAGTTTGTGCTTGCTTAATGAAAAATCAATAATAAAAAAATATTTCACACCTTGACTATAGAAATATGCTCACAAGTGAGTGAAATTTCCCACATCATCGTCATGTTCAAACTACAACAATACTCTCCTACCACAATAATAATGTGAAATATAGTTTACATATGGTAAGAATTAAGAATTAGAATCCATATCAAACTGTCACTTGTAGATATTCCAATGCAAGCTTAGTGGTTTCATTTTCCTTGGCCTCATCAATTCCACTCTATGCTAATGTTTGGTCCTATAGTTAACTTGTAGATTCCGTTGCAATAAACATATGGCTTATCGATATAACTAATCCATTTTCCACACACAATTGAGTCTATCGGGAGTAGAATTCACCATGTGCTTTCCTCCAATACAACAACCAATATACCTTTCCCATTTGTTGATGTAGCTACACAATTTCTTCACGAATCTAGATAAGGATATTCCATTTTCAATAATAATATATTTTATCCATTAAATAATATACCCAGTAACAAGACCAATTACATCTTTATATCATTTCCTAATATTACGATGCAAAATAATAAGAACTACCAAGGAAAAGCCACAAGAAAATATGGGGACAAGGAAGATCCTAGTCATGTGGTGAAAAACCTTCATAACTTCAAAGACAAAGCATGTTTATGTTGTGAATCCAACATCATCTCCAAGAAACTTGGTAATGCTGTGACATCATTGCAAGCTTATATATTTACCATTGATTCACAAAATTTGAAATAGTTCAAAAAAAGTTAGCAACTATAAGAACTTGTTGTAAAATGTGATTTTTATGAAGTTTATAGAGTACAGTTGCGACAAAGCTCTATATGTTCATTGCAATATTCAATTTGTTAATCTTGTGGGATCTTTGTTTAATATCCTATGTTGGATTCAATTTGGGTTTTGATAAAGGTTTGTTTGAGGATACGATGCCAATCGAATGGCATTCTAGTATTCGTATTATTTTCTTTGAGGTTGGTTGATTTTGTAGTGTATTGGTTCAAAAATCTATTTCATTTAGTGACAAGTTTCTTTGACTTGTAAAAATTGCTCACATCATTGTGGCTCAAATTTCAACTTATTTGAGGCATATTTCCATCTAATGCCTCTTTTATTTAATCTTTTGACAATTAGGCATTGTGAGGGCATAGTTCTTTCTATTTCACAATCGAGTTCCACAATATATTTTTTTGCCTGGGAAAAAAAGCGTGATTTTATTTCTTCGAAAACAAAATTACATTCTGTAGATACACTTAAATGTGTATTTGATGTTCAACTGATAGCATCTTTTGGAAAAGACATTTAAAGTCTTCTGTAAATTCCAAAAAATAACATAAGACAGATAGCTCAATTACAATGCTTTTGAATTTATGCAGCCATGTTCATTGGCAAACTTTATCAACCTGTTCAAAAATCGAAAAAAGGTCTGTAGACTATTTGGAGGACAGTTCTATTGTGCACAAAAATTAAATCCTGTTTAAGTTCAGAAAATATGATGAAGTTTTTATATAGTTGTAAAGTAAAGACAAAAAAATTAAAATGTTGATCATTTTATGAAGGGTTTATGGTATAATTCCTGAATGTTTCCCTCTCTATGTTTCCTTATCTTCCAAAGCCCCATGGCCATTTGCAACCCCTCCTTCGAGGCTTTGCGTGCCTCTTTGTTGTTATCCATGTAAACTTGCGGCAATAGAAGGAAACAAAAGTGTTTAGAACCTCTTTAATTGACAATAAGACAATGGCAAGTATTATATTTCTACATTGTTGTGTCCCTTTTGTCCAATTAATAACATTCATTGAGTCTCCCAAGATATTTATATTTCTACATCCTTTCTCTGTTGCAAAGACAAGGAGGAGTTTGAGGCTCGTGAGTTCAGAAAAATTGTTATTGCCTTCCCTTAATCCCGCTACCAGTTCAAATAAATGGGTCTCAGAAAGGTATAATAGTGCTCCGCCCCCACAAGAATTATTTTGTGCTGCTCTGTTAAAATAACCCCAGGGCACCGTTTTGTCCATTTCCACTTCTAGGGCCTCCCTCTCTCTAGTAGTTCTGATATATTGGGTAAAGGTATAAATAAGTCCATAAGAGAGTCCTGCTGTAACTTCAGGAGTACAGGATTTATCAGCAAAAAATAGGTTGTTTCTTGCCAGCCAAACACCCCATATTACTAACAAGGGAAAAGCAAGGATAAAGCTACTAAAATTTCCTGAGTGGCCACTGTCCTCCAGTTCTCCCAAGTTTGTAGAATTGTAGGGCCCATCCAGTTACATGGAAATCCTAGTGACTTCGAGCATTCTGTCCAGACTTATTTGATAAATGAATAGTGCAAAAAAGGTGTGAGACCGACTCACCATTTGACTTGCAAAGCATACACCAACCAGGCCTCTGAAAGCATCTTTTCTGTAAAGTGTCCTAGGTTGGAGCCTTGTTATCCAATACACACCACATAAAGAGCCTAGTTTTTGGCGGACATTTGATTTTCCACAGTTTCTTCCATCACCAGACTGGATCCCTTAATAGACCATCTGCACTAAGTTTTAAGTAACCAACCTTTGGAGTGTAGATGCTAAGCGGGTCAATATCCCAAATAAGTTCATCCTTCCTATCCCTTAACTGAATTAGTGCTTTATTCAATTCTCTTATGTAACAAGCCAAATCCGTTTCATCAAGTTTAGATAACCCACAAGAAGAAGGCGACATCCATGACTAAAACCATAAAATCTCTTGAAAAAGGTGCTGCTAGTTAGAAGAGATAAGTGATGGCTCTCTATCTCAGGGCCTCCAACGTGTGGTCTGGAAGTTTGTGTTGTTGTGTACATCCGACCCACGGGTCCTCAGCAACCCTTAATTTTCTGCCATCCCCCACATTCCATGCGAGGTTGGAATCAAGTATGTTGAAATATTGCACCATAACTTTCCAAATCACAGAACCTCTCGAATGGGATTTCCAGGGATTCCTTATCCAATATTCAACCGAATCAGGGGCTAAGTACTTCTATATAATCACTTGGGTCCAAAGACTTTCTGATTTTAACAATCTCCATCCACCATTGGCCGCTAGTGACTTCACAAACAACAAAATATTTTTAAGACCCTAACCCCCCAGTCCTTTAGGTATCGCAATCTTCTCCCAGCGCACCCAAGGGGTCACCTGGTTTTCCTACTTTCCACTCCAAAGAAACCTAAAACAGATTCTTCTTGCCTCTTCTAAAATACCTTTAGGGATCCAAGTAAGTGACATCCAATAAACAAGTATAGCTTTCAATACTGATTTCACCAAAACCAGTCTTCCTGCTCTAGAGAGCCATTTATGGCTCCACAAATTCAATCGTTTTTCCATCATAAAGAATCCATTCCAGTTCTGTTTATGATAGTCATTAGGTTTTAGGCAAAACCCTAGATGTTTCAGACCCATATCAATTCCTACCAGATTGAAGGGAAAAACCCTATTGAGTTCGTGGATCTCTTCAGCCTTTAACAAGTGGGTAGACAGAGTTGATTTCCTAGCATTTATCTCCATCCCTGTGGATTTTGAGAAAATGTCTAGTATTTCTCAAAGAGTATTAGTGTCCCTCACCGTTCCTGTTCAGAAAATTAGGACATCATCCACAAACAGGAGATGAGTTAAATGTAAATTCTGGGAAATTTGAATGCCCTTCAATGAACCATGGTTTTTTTGCTTCCTTTAAATCCCTACTCAATCCTTCAACCACCAGCAGGAAGAGCAAAGGTTGAAGGCCTCTCTCAGCATGGAAGAATGGTGAAGTAACCCCATTGATCATAACATAAAAAGATATTGTAGTAATCCAGTTCTACGATATGAGAAGACATACAAAAGTATTACAGGGCAAAAATTCAGATTTTGGTTTGATATACATTCTAAGATATATCATGCGGAATTTATGGTTTCTAAATGGTTCTGAAATCGGTTTCAAATGAGTCAACTTGGAATCTTCTCCATTAATTATTTGTCGGGAATTTTCATATTGTGAAATTTCCAAATATCTAAAGAGACATACCGAAGTATCCTAGGTAAAAAATTCATAATCATATTTGCAAAATTCAATACGTGGCATGTTGTACAAGTTCATTCTTAGGAACAAGCAAAAAACAACAAGATTTGGGAAAGCTACCATAAATCTCATTTGGAAATTCAAATTTTGGTAAAAGGCCGAGTGAATGCAGAAATAGAAAGTAGACTCAATGAAGGTAATGTGAAGGTTATTGTCTTTTGAAAAATTTATATGTACTAAAGAAGAAAGTGTAACTTGAAGGTTGGTTCCACTCAAACAAAGAGATTGGTGTCTCTTGCTAAGTTGGTGCTTAGTGGTGGGGATTGGTGTTTTCAGTAGATTGGTTTCTACGAAGATCTATAAGAGTGGGTTGGTGCTTGATAGGGTTTGTACCATTGGGCATTGCTTTCTCCATTATTCTAGTGCCTATAAATGTTTTTGAAAGTAGGTTGATTTCTACAAAAAATTTAAAGAGAATTTTTGTGATTTTCTCCCGAAAGTATTTCCACATAAATCTTGTGTTTTATGTTCTTTAGATTAATAGATATTACATGTGATTGTTTTCTTATGCTTGATGAATGTTTGAAAAAGTAAAAAATTGTCCTATAGTTATTCAGCCCCCTCCAAGTATAAGTGTGTGCTCAACAATGAATAAGTTATTGTGAAAATGAAAAATTGGCAGGAAACTGATTTCACAACTCTCCCCTTTTTTAATGATACTCAATCTTTTCTTATCCACTTCTCCAAATGTTACTACATTTTTCACACACACTTTCTCTCAATACTTTATATTTTTATATTTTATCATAACCCTTCATGAAGGGACATGTTCATCCAAAAAAACATGGAACCCATTAATTAGACAAATCAAATTCTCTTTTTTTTCCACTTTTCCAAATAACATGGGAAAATACCAAGGGATTCCAAACCCATGGGTTTGAAACCACCATTTCAGATTTTACCTTTTCATGGGCACCCCTTTTTTTACTATTCTTCTAAACCTATATATAAATCAATCTAGAGATATGCCCCCCTTGCTTGCAAATGCCTTAACATTGTTGGACAAATTGTCATTGATGTCAATGACTAGGAAGATTATAGTTAGAATGTTAGGTCGACCTTACAATTTCAACTTAGAAATTGATTCAACACTTGTATACATAAAGGAAACAATATCTCTACTTAATTATCCATCAAAGAAAGTATGGAATACTAAAGAATTGCGCAAGGATAAGATGAATTTTCTGGGGTCTAAAAGATGAAGATATTTAAATATATTTTGAAAGCAGTCTAATATGTGCAGAGCTAAGTGTGCAGAAGAAGTTGAAGTAGAAGCACATAACTAAGTGTGCAAAAGAAGCTATGGAAGAAATGTTGAGATATATGTGCAACAATAGCTAAAGAAAGATCACATAGCTAAATAGAATGATACCAGTGCAAGTTCAAGTTAGTGCTCAACAGAATGTGCGCTCAAGTTTATAAAAAAGGTTGGTGCCTGACTGTCAAAGTTAGTGCTTGTTGAATATGAGTTGAGTGCTACCAGATCGCTGCTATATAGGAAAAGTTCTTTATCAAAAAACTGCAAACAAAACTAATTATAATGTTTTCTTATAATATGCTGTAAATCCATGAAGGGTCCGTGGTAAAATTCATATTGTTCCCCATCATGTGTTTCCATTATTTTCCATGTACCATGTTCTACTTTTAGACCTTCCTTTGAAATTTTGCCTGCTTCTAAATTTCGCTCCCTGTAAACATGACGACAGATTATGGAGTCAAAAGTTCCATAAGTCTGCAGAGATCTTCAAATAAAGGGAAGAGATTTAAATTTATGCATTTCTAGTTTTTATGATGTGTATCCCTTCTTGAGCGACCCCAATAGATTCATGAATCTATATGTTTTCGAGGAGCCCAAATTGTTATTAATAATATATATTGCTCCCCCATCTATAAAAGAAATAGATTCATGAAATAAAATAAAATAAAATGATATTGCTCCCCCATCTATAAAAGAAATAGATTCATGAAATAAAATAAAATTATATTGCTCCCCCATCTATAAAAGAAATAGATTCATGAAATAAAATAAAATAATATTGCTCCCCCAAGTGAAGTTGACCCCAGTTAAATTTTTAGTGGGGAAACAATATAAATAGGAGGTGCCCCTCCTCATTTTGAAATACAGTAGCAGCACAACAGCACAAGTGAAGTGCACGGTTTTCTGAGAGAGACAAGTTCGCATACACTGCAGAAGAAGATTGTTTTCATGGTTTCTATATTTGGAAAGCATTTCCATATTTTTCTGTTTCTTTCTTCATTGTACTCTGATCTCATAATTATTATCTCTAGACGAAGGTTGCTAGGTTTTCTCCCATTTGGGTTTCCCAGGTGAAAAATACTCGTGTTATTGATATGTGTTTTGTCTATCTTCTAGTGATCCTATTGATAAATTCAATTAAGATATATTGCTATAATCTTAAGAAAATCTAACATGGTATCAAAGCAGTGTTAGAAGAATCCATTGCCGAAACTCTGTCGAAAACCTATCAAAATTAGGGTTTCATCATTCAAGGTCTTCACTCAACCTTTTGGCAGAAAAAGATCCTTGCAAATTTCGCTCTAAGGAGGGCGCATCTTTTGGTGAATACGGAATTAAATTCTGAGAATTTTCAATTTTTACCTAATTCTACAGCTACAACAAAAATTAGGGTTTCCATTTTTGCCCTACTTTCTCCATGGTTTTGGTTCGACTCTGCCTCTACTCAACTCTCCTCTCTAGGGCGCATTTATCTGTGGAGTCAGTTTTCCAAAATTCCAACTTTCATTTTTTTACCTAGCCTTTGCTAGGGTCTAATATCCAGATCTATAGTCAAGATGATTAGCATGAAGGTTGAAGATCGTTTGGAAGGGGCTTCCAACTTCATACCATGGAAGTATAGGGTTCTTCTGCTAGAAGAAAACGACCTATTACAGTTTTCAAAGGCAAAGGTCCCAAAACTAGAAGTCGAAGAAGACAAACCTCGCTGGAGAAAGGATGATGCCAAAGCAAGGAGGATTTTAGTGGACTCAGTTAGATATAACTTGGTTCCTCATATCTCAGAAAAGATGTCGACAAGGAGGATGTTCACAACTCTAAAGAAGTTATTTGAGCACAATAGCATCAATGTGACTCTCACATTGAGGAATCAATTGTCAAACATGAAGATGATGAAGCCCGAGAATATTGCCTTATATTTCATGAGGATCACCGAGCTCTGGGACAAGCTAAAGTCTAGTGGAGAATATCTTGAAGAAAAGGATCTCGTTATGACCACCTTAAACGGTATCCCACCATAATGGGAGTCTTTTATCCAAACTATAATTGGTTGGACCAAGTTTCCCAAATTTGATAAGCTACGGGCAGAATGCACTCGGGAAGAAACAATAATCGCAGCACACCAAAGACTTCATGGCACTCAACCTGAGGAAAATCAAGAGTTTGTATCTCATGCTAAGAAAGGAAAGGGAAGAGGAAGGAAGCCATACATTCACAAGCATCAAGATAAGAGATCAAGTCCTCCCCTAGATCAGAATAAATAAAAGGAGGATCTATCTCATATCCAATGCTACAGGTGCAAGAAATATGGTCATTATGCCAGTAGATGTCGAAGTTCTCACAAAAGGAAGCATGAAGCTTCAACTGCTGATGTAGAGGAATATCATCATCACAAGAAACAGAAGAATGACGATCGTACATAATTCTTCTTCATATCAGCTCTATCAGGTACGGTTCCCACCACTAGTGATACTTGGATCATAGATAGTGGTGCATCTAAACGCATGACGGGATATAGAGAAAATCTCTCAGAAGTAGTTGAGAAAGATTCTCGTCTCCATGTTGTACTTGGAGATGATGCCAACTACACCGTGAAGGGATCTGGGGCTACCTCCCTTAAGCTAGAGTCTAATGATACTCTACATTTCTACGTACCTGGTATGAAAAGAAATCTTGTTTCCATATCAGCCTTAGAAGACAAAGGTTATAAAGTAGCATTTTCAGATGGAAAAGTACTTGCTTGGCAGAAGAACTCAAGCATGGATATAACCAAAGTAATTGGTATGAGAGAGGAGAGCTTGTATCGACTGAACAATCCACCAGTCCAAGCCCTAGTCCATGACTCTACAAGTATGGGTGAGCTATGCCACAGAAGACTATCTCATCTAAATTACACATCTCTCCCAACAGTGAAGAACATAGTTACATGTATACCAGTGCTACAGGTAGACCATGATGGAATGTGTAGGGGATGTGCACTTGGAAAGAATGCCAATAAATCCTTCCTAGATAGTGAGAGGGGATCCACATAAATCTTGGATCTAGTGCACTCTGACTTGTGTGGCCTAATGACAATTGCCTCATTTGGAGGATACATTACTATGTGACCTTCATCGATGACTACTCACAAAAGACTTGGATCTACTTTCTTAAGACCAAGGAATCCAAGGAAGTACTTAGTAAATTCAAGGAGTTCAAAGCACAAGTCGAGAATTTAACAGGGAAGAGGATAAAGATCCTAAGATCAGATAATGGTGGAGAATATACCTCTACGGAATTCAATGATTTCTGCAAAGAAGCAGGAATTAGGAGGGATCTTACAGTTCCCTACAATCCCCAACAAAACGGGGTTGCTGAAAGAAAGAACAGAACAATTGTGTATGCATCCAAAGCTATGATTCATGACCAGAGTCTACCCATGTTCTTATGGGAAGAAGCATCCAGAACAATTGTATATGTAAAGAACAGATGCCTGCATAATATAGTGAAGAATATGACTCCTGAAGAATCCTTTACAAGAGTAAAAATAGAAGTGGGTCCCCTCCGTATTTTTGGTTGTCCAGTCTACATTCATGTGCCCAATGAGAAAAGGACGAAGTTATAACCTTCAGAAAAGAAGGGAACTTTCGTGGGATACAATGAATCCTCAAAGGCCTACATAATTTATATCCCAAGATCCTGACAGATCGAAGTTAGGAGGGATGTGAGCTTTGAAGAAGAAATGGTTGTCAGGAAAGGAAGAGGATCAAACATGGAGATTGATGATGAGGAATTGGAGATGAGATCATTTCCCTCTCTAGTTTAGAATGAGTTAGCAAGAAAAGATGAACCCATCGATCACATTGATCCAGTCGCGATAGTTGATATTCCTGAAGTTATGATAGTAAGTCGGAAAAGACCTAGATGGGCACAACAGACCTTACAGGATGCATAGGGGCATGAAGCTCCACATGGAACTTTCAGAGAAATAAAAATACCTCAGAGGTTCTCTAATTAAGTTGCATCGATGAGTCATATCATTGGCTCAGAACCCACCACTTATGAAGATGTGTCTAGACACCAAGTTTGGAAGGATTTCATGGTGGAAGAATATCAATCCATCATGAAGAATGATGTGTGGGAGATTGTACTGAGACCTGAGGGGAAGTCAGTTGTAACTTCCAGAAGGCTATACAAAATCAAACATGGAGTAGATGGGAGTTTTGAAAAATACAAGGCCAGATTTGTTGCCAGAGGGTTCTCTC
Source organism: Pseudotsuga menziesii (assembly GCA_001517045.1). Classification (NCBI taxonomy): domain Eukaryota; kingdom Viridiplantae; phylum Streptophyta; class Pinopsida; order Pinales; family Pinaceae; genus Pseudotsuga; species Pseudotsuga menziesii. Next base: position 187,192 of record LPNX010747934.1, on the reverse strand, counting down.
AGAAAGAGGGAGTAGATTATGATGAGGCATTTGCTCCTGTGGCTCGATACACTTCCATCAGATCGATCATTGCTATTGCTTCAGCTATGGGATGGAAGTTGCATCAAATGGATGTCAAGGCTGCCTTTCTCAATGATATTATTGAAGAATAAGTATATATTGAACAACCAGAAGGGTTTTTTGTCCATGGAAAGGAGTCATTCGTATGCAAGTTGAAATGGCGTTATATGGACTCAAGCAAGAACCTTGTGCTTGGTATGGATGGATAGACGGATTCACGGTGAGTCTGGGATTCACCAAGAGTGGTGCATACCCCAACCTTTACTACAAGGTTGTTAATGATGACCCACTGATTTTGGTACTATATGTTGATGACTTGTTTCTTACCAAAAATGAGAAACTTATCTTATGGTGTAAGAAGAAACTCGCCTCTGAGTTTGAAATGAAGGATCTTGGATTTATGCACTACTTATTGGCATGAGAAGTATGGCATATGCAAAAATATATTTTCCTAGGACAAGGAAAATACACCATAGATATACTAAAGAGATTCAGAATGTTGGACTACAAGTCCATTGCTACTTCGATGGAAGCAAACTTGAAGAAGCTGAGGGATTATGCTTCATATTCAAATTTGATTGATCCCACCATGTATTGCCAATCGATTGGGTCCTTGATGTATCTAGAAAACACCAGATCAGATATTTGTTTTGCTTTGAATGCTCTTAGTCAGTTCATGTGCGAATTGAGGCAGATTCACTGGATTGCTACAAAACATGTGCTTAGATACTTACATGGAACTGTAGGATATGGTCTACGATATGATTCAGAATGTGACTTGAAATTGCAAGGGTTTACAGACTCAAATTGGGTCGGATGCTCTACTGATATGAAGAGTACTTCAGGATGTTTTTTCAGTCTCGGTTCTATAGTTATTTCCTGGTGCAATAGGAAGCAAAACTCAGTAGCTCTTAGTACTGCGGAGGCCGAGTATATGGCTGCTAGTTTAGCAGCCCAAGAAGCAGTTTGGATTCATAAACTTCTTGCAGGATTGTTTGGTTAGATTCCAAATCCAACTGCGATTCACTGTGATAACCAGTGTTATGTGCATATGTCAGTGAATCTTGTATTTCATGACAACTCAAAGCACATAGAGATTCGGTATCACTTCATATGTGACATGGTGTAGAAAGGTGCAGTCAAGATATCGTATATTCCGACATATGACCAGATTGTAGATGTTCTCACCAAGCCTCTTCCCAGGGTGAAATGTGAATACTTTCACGGAATACTTGGAGTAGAAGATAATGTATCCCTCCTTGAGAGGGAGAGATGACTGAGAGATAGTCTCTATACCCTTTCCTAGGTACCTCTACTCGTTCAAGTGTGGGAGAAATCCCATTGACAAATGAGATGGATAGGTAGTAGATGGTCGGGTTCACACAGGTGCCTCTGCTTGTCCAAGTGCTCAGCCAGGTATGGGAGAAATCTCATCGACAAATGACTCGGACAGGTAGTAGATGGTCGTTTGATTGCACAAGTACCTCTACTCGTTCAGGCTCTCAGCCATGTATTGGAGTACCCCATCGATAGATAAGATGAACATGTAGTAGATGGTCGTGCAGGTGTGCTCATCCAGGATCTCTAGCCAGGTATGGAAGTATTGTCGAAAATAGAGACGGATAGGTAGCAAAATATTTTCTCTCAGGAATTTGGATAATACTAATTCATAAAGACAACCTTCAATACGTTTAGAGATGATGGAGATAGTATAGATGTACAAATGAAACCCAGATGATCATGATGTTGAAGAAGACCGAAGAATACCTTCCTTGTTGAGAGGGAGTGTTGGGTTTGTGAAACTTCAGAAGCTATTCTAATTGTCCTCCTACCTTGGGGTGAAAAGCTAGCAATAAACGAAATAAAATAAAATTATAAAATATAAAATTATATTGCTCCCCCAAGTGAAGTAGGACCTAGTTAAATTTTTAGTGGGAAAACATTATAAATGGGAGGCGCCCCTCCTCATTTTGAAATACAGCAACAACACAGCAGCACAAGTGAAGTTGCACAATTTTCTGAGAGAGAGAGAAGTTTGCATACACTACATAAAAAGACTGTTTTTGGGATTTCTATCTTTGGAAAGTATTTCCATATTTTTCTCTTTCTTTCTTCATTGTAATCTAATCTCATAATTATTATTTCTAGACGAATGTTGTTGGATTTTCTCCCATTTGGGTTTCCTAGGTGAAAAATACTCGTGTTATTGTTATGTGCTTTGTCTATCTTCTAGTGATCCTATTGATAAATGCAATTAAGATATACTACTAAAAAAATCTAGAGACAAATATAAACCATTGAATGGTAGAGAAGGTAGTCACAATTACTACAATGGTGCATCATGAACCTTTTCTATTTCAATTTTAATTGAAAATAAGATGATAAATTTGAATCATTTTTGTTGGATTTTCTCCTTCCTCTGAGGATCCTGACCCAGGTTCAGTCCCTTCTGCTTAGCGCAACAAAGCCCAATATGTCGGCCCAACAGAGCAAAGCTCAATCGACAACACTTGCGATGCAGATGCAGTCTCACCCGAGATATCTTTCTCAATTGGGTAACCGCCAGAACCACGTTTTCGCAGTTGGGTGGGGGATTTATGGTACCTCAGTCCCTTACCAAGGTGCTCAACGAAGCCTATGGGTGGATTGTTTATGCTTACTGTGAACAGTTAGACCACAACCCAACTTCTCTTATGCATTTTATTATAACAACAACCTTTGTGCAGCACAATCGTATTCAACTGATACAATGCGACTGATATACATCTATTCATTCGTAAGAAAATCTATAAGCATTCATTCAATGCAACATTTATACATGTAACTCAAGCACATTCAACATTCACACATATACGCAAAATATAATGTGGAAACCCATCTAGGCATAAACCACAAAGTTGCTCTTCATCCGGCATGAGAAGTATATGCACCTTTTGTCTGCGTACTAAGCTGTAGACTCTATTCTAGATCTTATTCTATATCTTTACAGACTCTTTCTTCCTCTCATGCTCTCTGACCTCCTCTTCTGCTCTCTCTCTCCCTTCTCAACTTTACTAACGATCTGCACACAACCTAGATCGACTCAACCTCTCCTACACTTCTGCGCACTTAACTGCAGATTCTTTAACTCATATGCACTCAACAATACTAACAGACAACATAATATAGAGCTAACAACTGAGAATCTAACCCACATACAACTTAGGTTCCTTCATTTATAGACTCTTTTACAGACTCGTTGCAGACTCTTTTCCTGTCGCTTTCTCAACCGACTTCCTATACTTAGCCAATAGGTTGTCTTTCCTATTCAAGTAACACGTAAAAGTAGGAACTAACAACCTGATTTACAAAGGTACATTCATACATGTGGTTTCTATCGGCTCTAGATGAACCCGTACCCACGATCTTTATGGCCTGTCACTTTCTAACTGCTATGCCTTACTGTCATTTTTCAGCCATTATGTCACTTGCACGCCTTCTGGGACTGTTATTTCGTTGCATCTTCCCTTGTTGCACTCCTTCCTTCTATCGCGGCTTCCTATTCTTTTGCACATCTTCCTTACTCTTCCTTCCTGTTGTTGCTTCTGTCGCAACTCCTTTCTCTTATTCTTTCATGCCGTTGCTTCTGTTGGAGCTCCTTTCTCTTGTTCTTTAGCTCTTCTCCATACTTAGGCAGAATTCTAAGTGAATTATGCTTTACTTTCCGTAGACCCAACAATTTTAAGGAATTATTTTATAAATTAAAATGGCAGGCCTTTTTAAGAGTGGTAGGTGTGGGGATAATCTTTGATCTCGATGGAAATCAAGAATTTTACTATGAATAGGTGTCAGGGTATACAACCAATAATCAAGCAAAAAAACCAGCCATGTATCAAGGTCTTATGCATGTTCGCTCTCTAAACATCCACCTTTTGACTACAATAGGGGACTCCTCCATAATAGTCAAGATGGCTCGCAGCTCTTCACCTCCTAAGAATGTTGTTATGGCTTGTTACATGTCAAGAATAGCCAGAGACGCCTGCCACTTTGAAAACATTCACTTCCATGAGGTTCTTAGACACCAAATCAAATTGCAGTTGTAGACAAAAGGGAAAACATTGCAATAAAGGATTTGAAATGTATTAAGGTCTTATGCAAGCTCGATCTCCAAACATCCACCCCCTGACTACAATAAGGGACTCCTCCATAATAGTCAAGATGGCTCGCAAATCTTCATCTCCTAAGACTGTTGCAATGGCTTGTTTGATGTCAAGAATAGCAAGAGAGGCATGCCACTTTGCAAACATTCACTTCCACTAAGTTCATAAACACCACAATCAAATTGCAGTTGTAGACGAAAGGGAAAACAATGCAACAAAGGCCATGAAAGGAATTCTGAAAAAATGGGGTTTTATTAACTAACACATCCCATAATGCATGGAATGTCCAAGTCATTAATGAGCAAGTGGTATTCGCGGAGCTATCAAATCGAGCACATGGAAGGGTGCCAATAGGTTAGATCAACAGGAGGTGTAATCTCCTCACACAAGCTCCTCGTAATCAATCTTAGCTCCTCGAAATATAAAATGGCTCTCATAACTCTTTGCATACAATATGGGATAGACGTTCCTCTTGGATGGCATGGGCAGAAAGGGAGGGTTGTTGAAGCTACAAGGATAGTAGCATCAACAACTAGTGCATTTCAACAACGCTCGACAAGTAATTCAAGAGAAGATCATGGTGTCTTCCAGGTCAATTTGGTAAGTTTTTCTTCATTATCACATATTTCCTGTCTTCTACCCCCAGGTCCCTGGAGCAAAAGTCTTGGCTCTTTTGAGAATGATATAAAAGAAAATTCTCTAGATGAAAAGGTGGTGTAGCAGACGTCGCCAACCTTAGATGAGACGAGAAGAGACCATCATCGTAACAAAATTTGAAGTGGGCTTGAGTAACCCCTTACCCCTTGTAATGTGAAACAATGGTGTGGTAGATAAGCTTGCCACTAACATAAATGCAATGAATTGTCCTATCTACAAGTCAAATATTCACAAAGAAAATTTAGATATTAAGAAATCCATTAGACGACATGAATATATAACCACTATACTATGAAACGAGAACTCGACACGGTTCTCGTTTTTCTCTCTCCTAATTTTGGTAGCTATTTTTACCTCTGTTTCAAAAAGGGTTGATACCAGTATCACGCATTTTCATTTTGAGGCATTTTTTGGGCCTTTGAATCATCTTTGTTATAAAATATTTTTACTTTCTATTTTCAAGTGTGTTTTTTCATAAATTTAACAAAATAAAATACATTTAGAAGCAAGTTATAATGAAAAACATATACATTTTGCAAACTTTTCATTAAAATAAGACATTTTTATGGAAAAAATAACAAATTTTTATTGACAAAATTGTAAAAAAATCGAGAAAATAAAGACATTTAAAACCATTCTCAATGGATTTTCAAATATTTTTTGTATAAAAATGATATAATGTCATATTATTTTCCAAAAAGTGGCAATTCAGATAAATTCAAAAAAAACTACACCATACATTTGTAAATGACATATTAAAAACATTATATATATATATATATATATATATATATATATATTTCTAAAATAAAGTCTGAAAGTCAAAACATTACTAATATATCTTATCAAAAAATTGTCAAATTTAACATTTTCTTCAAGACATGAAACTAATCAACAATATCATGTAGGACAAATTCTTCATCTAAATTGGAATTTATAGAGCTTGGATTTCTTTAGGGATATCAATGTCATCTTCAATTGGGTCTTCTATGTCACTCCTTTCAAATCTATTTCCTTATATGTTAAATTTTTAATTACGACATTATAAGTCAACTTCTAACTATATTTACCTTCTCTATTTTCATTTATTAAAACATATTCATAAATCTCACTACTAAAGCTACAAATATTAGACTTTTTCCTATAACAAAATATGTAAAATATTAAAAAGAAAACAAACAAACAAAAATAATGTTTAAAAAAATTTAAAAACAAAAATATAAAAAATGATTTAAAAAAAATGTTTTAAAAAGCAAAAATAAACAAAACAAAAAACAAAAATAAACAAAAACAAATAGAATAAACATAAAATAAACAAAACAAATAACAAATAACAAATAATATAAACAAAACAAAAATAACAAATAAAATAAAATAAACAATAATAATAATAATAATAATGATAAAAACAAAATATGCAAAACATTAACAAGGTAGTGTGTAAAAGTGGTTGAGAGAAATATGTATTATTATTATTATTTTTGTTTATTTTATTTTATTTGTTTTTAGGGGTTGAGAGGGGCGTGCCACCCCTCTCAACCCTTTTTACACACCACCTCCACACTGGTACCACCTTACTTCCCTACGTAACCCTACCTACTCCCCACTACCCCTTCGCACTCCATTGTTCCCCCTCTCCTCTCCTCCCCTCCACTCCATTCCATTCCACTCCACTCCACTTACTATATAATATTATGTGTTGAGTACTTTACACTCCACACATCATACTATATAATATTATATGGTATGATGTGTGGAGCGGAGTATACTCCACACATCATACTATATAATACTATATAGTGAGTGAAGCGGAGCGCAAAAGGGTAGTGGGGAGTAGGTAGTGTTACGTAGGGAGGTAGGTAAGGTAAGTTAAGGTTTGTATTTTTTCTATTTTGTTTTTTATTTTTATTTTGTTTTCTTTTATTTTGTATTTTTCAATATTTGTTTTTAAAAGATTATTTTTATACTTTTTTATTGAAGTGTAAAAACACAAGTTTTTTACATAATTTTTTTTGTTTTTTATTTATTTTCTAAAATACTTTATCATTTTTTTTAAATGTTATTTTTAATCTTGTTTTAAAAAAAAAATTGTTATAACTTTTTGAATTTTTTTTTCTTTTTATTTAATTTAAAAAAAAATTGAAGCTAAAATTATATGAATCATTTGTTTTTGTATAGTCTAATTTAGTTATCAATTGCGTTATAATTTCTTTGATTTTCTATGGTTAGAGTAGTGAAATTATTTATGAAATACTTTTTTTGTTTGTTTAATATGCAAGTTTCAAAAAAGTCGTAATTTATCTCTAAAAGAAAAAGAAAAAAAATTCCAATTTAGGTGTTGATTTGAAAGTTTTTGTAAACAACAGTTTGTGATGTTTAGGTCATGGCTCTATTTTTTAACCCGAAACAAAAAACATGTATACCGGTACCAACACTTTTCTATTTGGGGGGTGTTTTTGGTGTTTTTTAATGCAAAAATCATCGTTTTTATGGCCAGAGTTCTCATTCTTAGTATAAAGTTCTCGTTTCATAGTATAAGTGGTTATATGTTGAATAGAAACACCTCAGCAATTCTCCTTACCACCACTAGATTGCAAAGTATGGAGAGTCAAAGCAACGCTTAAAAGTTTCATATGAAGAATTCAATTGTCATATCATTTACCAGTTGCAACGGCTGGAAGAGAAGACTGGGCAATTCTGGAACCTCCTTAGAAACTTTAGAAAATACTCCTTTTCAGCAGCCTCCAACGATTTGGTAGACGACCTATATCTTGAACATGAAGAAGTTATAGTGCAACAAGATAGGGAGGAAGTCACATTGCATCAAGCTCCGGACAATATTGAAATCGATATTCCAATCAACCAGGTAAAAGTCAATAAGTAACATGATCGATGTAGAGATTTTCCATGTTTGTAAAGCAAATTCGTTGTTGGGAGACTGATGTCGGGTATATACTACCTATAGCAAATCTACAAGTCTATTTGTGATGAAGGATGACTGTAATAGACACATAAAAAAAATTTAATGATGAAAAGAAAATCTATGTAATTACTTGTTGAACAATTCGGCTATAGTTTCTTTTTTATGATACAAATAATAATTGTTGTTAAAAAAAATGGTAGGTTTTCTCAATAATGGGAATAGGACATGTTTATGTGATTAAAGGCTAGCAAGAATGTAGAGAAGGTAGGCTATAAAGAAATGTAGAGTGGTAGTTGGATAAATTTAATATCATACCATGGGTGATGGTTGGAGTCATCAACTATTTTAGGGTTACCTCATGTGGGATTTTGAGAAGAGGATCATATGATGTTTATGTAATCAAATTATTAGCAAGATTTATATTTGGTTGAAAAAAACTTAAGGGTTAACTCAAGTGGTCATAAGCCAAACGTGATATATCTTCCCCCAAAGATGGAGAAGTCATGGGTTTGACTCTTTTGATCCCCTTGGAGTTAAGCTCCATAATCAGGGCCGACAATTTATCTCTTGTAACATCCATGAATCATAGAGAAGTATTTAAAGGATTATCCACGAGATCATTTCTCGGATAAATATATATATATATAAAAGATAATAAAAAAGATCATGATTAGATCACTGGTCAATAGAACATGGACAAAAACTAAATAAAGAGAAGTAAAAGTCGAAATTTAATTATTCATATTTTTGTTTGGATGTAATATTAGATTTACAAAATATTCAACTTAATTTTGTTGTCTTAATTTAAGATCCCGTAAAATTGTTATTACACATCTCACTATAAGCACAATTATTAAAATTTCATATTTTCAAACCCGTTTCTTGCATTTCATCTTGAATAACTTTAATAACATGAAATTGCTATGTAATAAAATCACATCATAGTGCATCATTTTCTATGAATGTGCAATTTCAACCTTTTTTAAATCGAATGCTAATGTTGTTCCCAACAATCAAATAGAAAACAATAAATAAATTAAATAACAAAATCAAACATAAATTATTAATCATAAAACATTAGAGTACCCTTTCATACTTATTATATCATATATCTCACTTAACCCTAAGAACAAATCCAAAACCTAATTTACTTCACTTGAAATGTATCCATAAAATAATTAACAGATGCTTGTGACTTGTGATAAGTGTTTACAATCTCTGTATTCCAATCACATTATAACTCAAAAATTGACTATATTTGGCTCTACATTTATATTGACGAGAAAATGATTATAAGAATTTGTTGGTGTCCAACATGTAAGATGTATGCTTTTAATGGCACTCATAAATGGGTCATTATTGGATTCGTTGATGCTAGGTATGTGCATTTGACATAAATAAATAAAAATTCAACTTAATTTGTAATAATTAAATTTGATTTCTAACTTTGAACATTATAAAAATACAATTTATATTTCTTACGCGTCATTACACAAACCAACCTCTTAATATTAAATCCCTAATATCAATGATGGTTTATGGATAAATAAGAGGAAGGTTAATGTCACCACACCTAACCCACTACTATTCTTCAGGCTAGTTGTTCTCTAGCTCAAGGGAGGAGTCCCTAATAAAAGATTACTAAAGCTTGTAATTAGGTTCAAAGTGAAATGAACAGGGGCTTTAAAAAAATGGTTTATGGCTTTTAGAAAAGATAAAGGTGATTAAGAGATTAGAGACCAGTGTCTTACCAAATGGGCAAATGTGGTCAACCAAGGATTGCATGAGGGTTACTTAAGAAAGATTAAAAATGGCTAGGTTTGTAGTGCATAAACCTAGTTGCTCTCTAATGGCTAGGTTGATTTTAAGATCAATCAAAGGGAAAGCTCTTAAGAATAAATTTTAAATGGATTTTAAGGAGGAAAACTATCATGGAAGGCATAAAAATAACATGCAATTTAAAGCTGAAAATGGGCACCTAAACTACACTTCCAATCAATAATAACCACATAAATAATAGAGCCTACTTTTTATTACCTCAAAGCCGTTGATGATTTGAAGATCCATCAATCAACCAAACTTAAGAATAAGAGAAGCCTTCAATGGAGAGCTAGCATCAACCATCCATAAGAACCAAGAGATAAGTCTAATGGGATTTCTCCCCAACCCAAACATGATTACGAATAAAGAAGAACCTATATTATGTAGAGATGAGCTTTGACTTCCTCTACAATAAAATAATAATAGATCTACCAAAACCCTAAATCTATCCTAGAGAGAAGTAAACAAACCAAAAATACTCCAACAAAACATAACAAACTCTTAATAACAACCATGAAATATGGTGGTCAAAGCTACAAGTAAATATCCAAGAGAGGAAAGAACCAAGAAGAAGGTGCATCCATCAAATGAGGTTAAATGACAACAATATGAAGTCAAACATAACCTACAAAAGCTATCCAAACATGGCACTAGAAGAAAATGCCCCAAAAGGTGGAGCGCTTCCTCAAATAAGGTGAAATCTCTCCATGAAAAGGCTTCAAAAGGTATATGTGGCAAAAATACAGTGACTCTTGAAACGACATATTTTCTAATATAACCACTTTTCGGAAGTCTCGTAGTCACTTTGCATCTATTGGTATTGAGATGCCATAACTCTAGGCGCTCTATCAAAACATAGTTGCTCCCAAAGCTAGGACGCCCTTCCAAAAACGTCCCATCAAAAATGGCCTAGATGAGTGTGTAAACAACCCTATAAAGAGTGGGTGCTCATCAAGGGAAAGCCAATGAATGTAGAATAAGTCAACAAGTGCAATAGGTTGCTTCTATACATCAAGGGGTCAAACCCTCAACAAATAGATATATGTGCAATACTCCATTAAGTGAGGAACAACCTCAACCTATGTGCAATGAATCATAACAACCAAACCCCAACCTACGTTCCAACTCATCAATCGATGAACCAAGGAGACCGTCAATAAAAAATAAGAGCATCCAACTCAAGAACAAGTTTTCCTAATAGATAACCAACCCATAAGGAAGGGGACAACTCCTTGTACAAGCCACTTGAATGCCACAACACATGCCACAAGAGAGAAGTAAGTAATGCGTTCAACAAAACATGATACCCAAAAGTGCTATGATGCCATCTATGTGCCAAAGATCAACAATGTTCCACAAGAAAATGCCTCCATAAGCATCAAGACTAGTCCATCCAAATCTCCATCAACATGTAAGCCCCTACTAAAAATGTGATAAAAATACATGTGGACACCCATGCAACATGGGGGGTAACATTACCAATACAGTTGCTTCCTTAAATTTTCTTTACTCTTGAAGGTTCATAGCATTGATGAGTTAGGGGCAATAAGAGGGAGGGGGTGTGTGTGGAGGTTGGTCATCCTTGAACTCCAAGGAAACCAAGAAGTCACCTTTGCATTGAGGAAGGGGACAAATCCTTGTACAAGCCACTTGAATGCCACAACACATGCCACAAGAGAGAAGTAAGTAATGTGTTTCAACAATACATGATACCCAAAAGTGCTATGATGCCATCTATGTGCCAAAGATCAACAATGTTCCACAAGAAAATGCCTCCATAAGAATCAAGATTAGTCCATCCAAATCTCCATCAACATGTAAGCCCCTACTGAAAATGTGATAAAAATACATGTGGACACCCATGCAACATGGAGGGTAACATTACCAATATAGTTGCTTCCTTAAATTTGATTTACTCTTGAAGGTTCATAACATTGATGAGTTAGGGGCAATAAGAGGGAGGGGGTGTGTGTAGAGGTTGGTCATCCTTGAACTCCAAGGAAACCAAGAAGTCACCTTTGCATTGAGGCTATGGGAGACCATTAATAACCAAGCAAAGTGTTATATCTTCTGCAAGGGATAATGGTTCTACATCAAATGAGAATAAAGCAAGTTTCAATGATAGAGGACTGCTTGGTTATTATTCATCATATGATCAATCATTCATTGCATCGATAAATCCAATTGAGCAAAATAATCCTAAAAGTTCAGAGGATGGCAAAGAGTCCTAAATTGGTATCATTTTTCTACGTCCATTTGCACAATACCTTGATTGATAAAATGGCAAATGAGGTAAGTTCATTGCAAATATGCAGTTTGAAATCAAAAGGAGAGGTTTATACTCATTGACACCTTCCATGACTCAAAACATAATCAAAGGAAATTGCATGATACAGACCACATTAAATAACAAGTGGCAATTCATGGTATCAATTGTAAATGACACATTAATGGCTCCATATATCTGTGCTCCTTCACATCCATTGTTGTAGGTCGACATTCATTTATTCTTTGTCCAAATGAGATTACTTGTAGCAAGTGGGACAATAACTCTTTTAAACCATGTTTGATTCCCTCTAATTGTTCTTGTCACCTTCCTTCACTCAATGGAGGGGTCCATGAGGTGCATAAATCCTTATCTATTTTATCTTCATGTCTAAGAGAGACTTAGAGAGCCTAGAATTAGGATACTGCATAAGGATTTGAGAGACATTAATCTTTATCTGTTGTGTTTGCAGGTTTGTAAGTGATTAGACAACTTGGAAAATAATAGATGGAAAACAATCATGAGCATCCCAATAGATGTACCACCTATGAAAACTTTGATACACACAGGGCCTTGAAAGATGTGGAGGACATTATGAGGAAGCCTAAGAATAATCTCTGTAGGTTGGGAAATGGGAGGGGTGAACAAAGGATTGGGAACAAGAAAATTCAACAGACAAGCAAATAATTCAGAGATAGTCAATCAAATTAAAGGTTAAGGCAAAGAAATTAAAGGGAAAGCAAGTTTAGATGGAACTTGTTTCTTCAAATTTTATGTTTTGATTGTTATTTTTATTCTAAGTTTGCTTATTTGCTTGAGTTTGATCTTTTATTTACTTTGGAAAATTTTTGGTTTTGAGTGAAATTTTCAAGTTTTGCCTTTAGGTTCTTATTATGTTTTATTTCCTTAGGTCCTGAAGGGTTTTTTAAGACATTATATGGATTAATTAGTTCACAAACAACATCATGATCATAGTTTATCACTTAAATCTCATTCAAAGTGGAAATAATGATTAAAACAGCGCCAAAATTGATTTCAAATTATTCTTGTAGCGCAACTGCCAAAAGTTTACACATCGGCGCTACAAGAATATTGCACGCGCCGAAATCGCCGGTTTTTGAGCAAATTTCTCCCACGATTTTGTTTGTTTGATGACTAATCATATGATCGAAGGCTTTTGATATGTGTTTCTTCAGTAATCATCATGCAAACAGGTGCGTTTTACAGCATGAAGGAGATCGTGGCAAATCATTAGTTGGAGTTGGGCGAATTGTGACAGGTAGACAAACGAGCCTAGGCTAAAGTAAGAGGAGTTCTCCATACCTGCATTTCGAAACTAGAGACTAAGTGGAGCGAGGAAATTTGCCCAAAATCCGGAAGTTGCAATTACAAAGGGGAGTTAGAGCTTTCACAGTTACAGAGAATTTAGGGCTTTATCGTTTCGCCAGCTGGAGGCAAATTGGACACCCGAAGACACTTGTATAGTTAAAATTGACAATTAGACAGCTCAAGGAGTGATTTTAAACCTCTGCAGCCCGACCAGAATAAGGTATTCCGCGTTAACCTGATAATAGCAGCTAAATTGGGGGTTTCTTCTTTAAAGCTTATTATGATAAAATTGATTGAGGCAAGCAATATTTTTCGCTGTTAACAAACTCCCTACGATCAGATATCAATCTAAAAGGGTTTTGGAATGCTTTGGCAAGTGATAAGTTAGAAAATAGTAGTTTCATTGAACAATTACCCTGTAAAGACCTGAAGATGTGGTAAGGTGAAGCTCAGTTCAGTTTGTGGCGACCAGGGTTTCATAGATTTAGTTGTTACCTGTAAATAATGCAATGAAGGAGCTGAGCATGTCAAGTGTATGAAGACCTAGTCTGATTAGGTGCTAGAAAGCTGACTGGTTTTGGAGACTAAATACAAGTTGGAGTAGAAAACGAATAGACATAAGATTGTTCTCATATCATTATAACACACAAATGTCTTCATACATTCTAGAGATGGTCTAGCATCTGAATGAACAGCTTGGATGATAGTTAGTTTCAGCAGCAGTCTTATTGGAGAGTTTGGCACTCTATTGACCTAATTCCTTAATATCAGTGAAAAAAAATTCCTTCATCAAAAAACAGAAGCTGATTGTTAAAAAATTAAGAAAAAACAGTCAAGGAGAATTAAACAAAGCTGACTGCTAAAACTTCAGAAGCTTGAGGAGAAAAAAGGAGCTGTTAGGTCATTTAGAGGGCTTTAAAATTACACAGGTTTCAGTCATTTAAAGTAGATGGGAAAAAGTGGCAAAACAAATAGGGTTGAGCCCACTGAACTAAACTGGATTGACCAATTTCCAGGGTGTGCAGAGCTTTTTTAGAATGCTGGTTGGTTGGATTTCTTCAAGAAGATCGATGGTTATAACCCTAAAGTTTCCTGTAAATTTGCACAATGCTATAACCAGGACATGGTAGTGTTTGATACTCTAAAGTTTAAGTTGACTGTAGAGCTAGTTGCTGAAGCTATAGGAGTCAGAAATGAAGGTGAAATGTGGTTCAAAAAGCTGCCTTTCACCTTTAATGCCCAAAGATACCTTTTACCAGGCACTACTCCAGACTGGAGCAAAGGAATACTAATCCAGAATTTCAGAGATGAGTGGGTGGAGCCCATTAAAATCCTACAAAGTTATATCACCTGTGAGGGGAGATACGCCTATGTCTTCAAATACCATTTTAAGTTCTTACAGCATCTGGTTGGTGAATCCAGAATGAGTATTCCTTTCTTTTTGTTTAAAAGTTTGCAGAAGATGTCAAGTAGAGTTAAGGGGCATCAGGATCATACTTCTCAATCTATTTTCCATCATGGTTTGATCAAATTGATTATCAGTACTGCCCTGCAAAGAGAAGGGAAAACATGGGATTATTTCTTCTTTTGGACTGGTTTTCAAATCAAGCAGGAAGAGCAGCAAACCAAAAAACATGTAGACAAAGGGAAAACCCTGGTGAGGAAACTAGGTCAAAAAATCAAGTCTGAAGATAAAAAAGAAGTTAAACTTGAAGAAGTTCCAGAGCCCTTGAAGGAAGATTGTGAACCTCAAAAGTTTTCAGCTGACAGCAAAGGTAAAGGTTCATTGTTTACAAAAAAGGAAGATCAACCTGTACAGGATAGGGCATCAGCAGAAGCTTTCATGAAGGAGAAAACAGTTATCACAGAGCAGATTGTTGTAAAAGAAGAAAGCATCCAGGCCCAGCAAAGAAGCCCAATCACTATTCTATCAGAGGATGAAGGATATCTGTTAGAAGAAGATGAATCCATTGTCAAAATTGAAGCTAGGATTGGTACATGCAAGGAGTTTTCCACTCTGGAAAATAAGACAGTCAAACCTAAGAAAAATAAGATCAGGGTTGAAGCTATGGAGTTTGCTACAGTGAAACATCAAGGTAAAAGTTTGAAGATGGTTGGAGAATTTGCTTCAACATGGAGACCAAAAACCAGGCCAAGAAACAAGTTAAGGCTCAGTATGAAAAAATTGTTAAACCCTAGATTAAATGCAAAAGTGGTAACTGTACTTGATGATGATTCTTCAGATGAAAAACCAAAGATTGAGAAAGAAACAGTTCTAAAAACTCCAGTTTCTCATCATACAAAGGGGAAAAAGCCATCGAAGTCAGCAGAAGAGGTTAGTCTCACCGAGACTAAATTATCAGCAGTTTTTTTAGAGTTAAGAAGTGAAATATTAAAAGAGCAACAGAAAAAGGAGGTTGAAGTCTCTCATTCTGAAGACCAGCAGTTGATAGAGGAAACAACACCAATTGAAGCAGTTAATCAGGAAAGCCCTATGGTTCATGGTGTGTCTTCAGATCCATTGCCAGATGATGAAGACATTTTCAGAAAACTAGATATTCCATGGCTACCCAGTGAGATACATGATACTACAGCAGGAAAGGTTTTTTATTCAGACAAGCAAAACCTGCAGAGAACCATCAAACAATACAGACATCAAATGGATTACATGCAGGAAGTGAATGATGGCTTGATCCTAGCAAACAGAAGACTCGGGAAGGATTTGCATGAAGTAAATGACCATTATCAAGAGCTTACTGCAGTGTCCAAGGAAGCCCTGAAGAGGAAGAGAGCCACAGATTTGCAATGTGCAGAGTTGAAGCAAACTGTCAAAGGCTTGCAGCAGCAGAATGAAGAACTTACAAGAAGGTTAGCAGACATGGAAGCTGAGCAAAAGAGAGCAAAGAAGAAGGCCCAAGCTTTGGATGGAATAGCCTTACTAGCTGATGCTGCAAAAGACCTTTGAGTTTGTTAGTTAGTCAGTTACTTGTTATGTATTTTCAGAAATATTTTAGTTAGTCAGTCTTTTGTTAAGTTTTTGGAAGAAATATTTCATTTTGTAAATTGTAATATGACAATTATCCCATCGATGACTTGGCTGGAAGACAGTTAGGGTTTCAACCCTAACTGATTTTTTGAGAAATAGTATTTAGGTAGAGGAGAAAGAGAGAAAAGGGTTCTACTTTTTGGCTGGTTAAGGAGGTCTTGGACTTGTTTATGAGTTAAGTACATAACTCTCATGTTTATTTGTTGAACAGTATTATAAAATATATGATCTAAATCACCCTTCAAACTATGTTTTAGCTTCATTTTTTAGCTTGTTTAGCTACTTGACTGATATATTCATCGCTGGTTTATGGTTTCTTTACTTGTAATGCTTGTCACTTATGAATGAACTTTAAGATTATACTTTGATTGGTACTTGGTGATTATATTATGCATCTCTGCTCTTATTTATTTATGATTTAGTTCCTGCTTGACTCATGAATGTATTCCCTTCAACCACCATACTTTACAACCACAAAAACCTTTCAAGAAAACCCTAAACCCTACTTTTACCTGATTGAATATTTGAGATTGTGTTGGCTTGTTTCTTTATAGCCTTGAAAACAATTTCTGGCACAAACAGAACTTATTAAGAAAATCAATAGTGAGAGGCCAAAAGAAATGGAAGAAAAAATTAGAATACTACATGAGAGAATCTTAAAATTGGAAATGGAACAACGACCTAAATATAAGGAAATCAAGAAAGTTGTCCTCCCTATTTTATCTACTAGGTCATATGAAATAGACCAAATGGTTGCCACGGAAGAATACAGTATTCAACAAGGCATCGAGTAAGCAAAGAGACAAACTCAAACAATATCTCATCAAAAGCTAGAAGAAAGAAGAATGTCCATAGCAAGTATGGAACCAAAAAGCTATGAAATATGCAATGCCTTACAAGATAGTTTTTTTATAAGACAATATGTAAGGATTTACAAAGCCAAGTAATTATTAGTTCTAGAGCTAGAACATCAAGGACACAATAGACATAGAGTAATTTTATTGAATTTAAAAAAAATAAAAATAAAAACAAGTTTTCAAGACAACTTTGACTTGTATATTTTGTATTATTCAATTGGATGCTACAACCAAACCCTCTTTTAATACGAAAAATATGTGCTTCTATGTTTTAAGTTAAACACCTATAAACACCTCGAATGAAAAATAATGTTTGTTCTTGGGAAAAACAATATATATATGGCATCTACATGATCACAACAATGAGCAACTCGAGAAAATTAGTGTTGCACAACCCAATCATCACCTATCCTTCAACAACAATAACATGTTGATTGTTATCACACATACAACACCAGGGATTGGGATTCATTGTTCTTCTCTCTACTAATCCACTGCATCTAGGTTTCACCCACTCCTACACTCACAAAATAACACAAACAATGATACAATTTGCAGATAATCCAAGGGAATTGTTTGTCAACAAGTTACCTTTAACAGGTTATTCCCCTTGGCTTGATTTCCAAGGTGGCCTTTTTCCTATGACCTTGCAACACCTAAACGCAACACACATGAAAGAATACCAAGCTACAATCATTGAATGTTACACAATTCTCATATTCCCTTTCATCAACAATCCAACTTAAAGGGAAAAGGTACCTCACCAAAGAGCACAATGTTGCATGCAATGGCCATCAATGTAATTCCCACTGGCCACATACCAATCAATGTCATTTCATAGTCATTACATAGAGCGAAGGCTCGCGACCTATCATAACTTTGTAGGGCCATACCAGACACAATTGAGCAAAATCACATCAACAAATCTAATGATCTCAGACCAATTGATCCAAAATTATGCTAAACGAAATTGTACCAAGCCACAGGTGGCCAATGTTCCCACCAAAGCAACCTAATGTCGACAAATAAATAAATAATGCAAAAACTAACATCTAGCAATGGTGTCAAGGAATCACATTCTGGCATATTTGTATAAATTTCCTTTTGGCCTCTACGTTCAATTTATTTTCTTTATCCTCGTCTTTTGAACTCAGTTGTTTTGTCATAAATGACCTATGTTCATTTGCACATCTCCCAATATTGAATTTTGAGAGCACAAAGCCCTCTAGAATACTTTGCAACAATTTCATCCATTGGATATCACCAAAAATGCTCACAAGAATCATCAATCGAAAGTCATTTTCACCATAACTTTGATTCAAAAGGAAAAGGCCCAAACTCACTCATATACCATGTTAGGGTTTCAATGCAAGCCCAATTCCAAATGAAGTGATGGCGTTCAAAAACACCATTAAATAGCGATGCACATCTTCATAACAAGATTTCGAAAAGCATAATGCATTATACATGTGCCAAATGAGCCTAAAGCGTCACCAATAAATAGGTTTATGGTTCACCCCTAAAACCCAAAGCATCCCATGAATTAGGGAGTTGATCAAAACAAAATGTGATCATTCTCTAGATATCTGAATCAAGGGCACTTAAGCCATGAAGGTTTTATGTACCTACTAATGGTGGACAAATTTAGCCTAACCAAACTTAGTAAATATTGCCCCTTCACCTTTTTATCCCATTGGGGCATGGAAGGCACATGAAAATAGTTTAACTAAATTAGTGACAAAAGCTTTATTTGAGGCTTTGGTTTAGTTTTCTCATCCTTAGGTATACCTTCTTGCAAAGTTGGTTCTATAATAATCTACCAAATGCTAATTTAAAGAAATAAAAAAACAAAAAGCAAAAAACAAAAAAAAAAGTATGCTCACACTTTAATAGTAGGAGAGATAGTTGGACAAACTAACATGGGTAAAGGTGTATGTTCTCTACATTGAATTTCAATGGAGTCTTTGAGATCCTACAAGATGCATACTTGTACACATCTACCTAATGGAGCAAGAAGCAAATATCATCGGTGGCTTGTAATAGATAGTTTCTATCAACCTAATGAGATATCCATTTAAAATTGTCACAATGCTAATGGGAGTCCTAGGAACTTTATTCACATTGAGTAATGCAACTAAATATAAGCCTTTGACACTAAACACTTCCTCCCTGTGTAGAAGAATTCTTATGGTGTCTTAACACATCCATGGAATCCAACATAAGAGATGATAATAGTGCATTTTCTTGGCACATATAAACATCAAGCACCCCAAGCCAATATTTTGAATGTCGATGACTCATTTACGCACAAGTCACCTAAGTTTCCTAGAGTACTTACTAATAGCTTTGCCTTAGAGATGGAAATTTGCTTTATAAATTGATCACAAGCTTGACTATATTTATTTTCTTCCTAAAAATATCATATCCATATAAAGTTGAGGAGCATTACCTCCTGAAATATCTTATGGGTGCCTTTGAACCATATAGGGACCATTTTCTCCTCAACCTATAACTAAAACATTACATTCAATGCTTCATGTTGGACCATTCTTTATATTGTCCTTTATACTAGAATTAATCCCATCAAGTTCAAGGGTTTTATTAGGAAGGTTAATTAAATGCTAAGACCCATCATCCCAACTTGTTTGGCAAAATTGGTGCTTTGATCATGTATATGAAAGAAAACATGATGCAAGAATTGTAACGCCTAACTAGACAATTAAAAGTATGACCACAATCTTAACGTTGTAATAAAATTTTAACATGGAAGTACATTCATTCATTAAGTTACCGTCTCATCCATTTGAAATAAAATACATGCAAATTAACATCCAATCAACAATAGGTAATTGAAGTAGTTATGTAACTAGGGGATTGAGGCATACCTATAATGTAGCAAAATTCAATGACACTTGGATAAGAATATTGAGTTTGAAACCAACACCGATATCAACAGCAACAATGGGAAACAATGTGGGGGGGGGTGGGGGGTGGTGACTCTCCACCCAACCTATCCCTCAGTGCAAGACTGGGGGCCCCAAGCCCTAAATCAATAAAACTATACCAAACTACTTTCCTCTCCAACACTTTCTCACCACAATAAAAAATATCCTCACACCTTTCTCCTTCAACTTTCAAAACTCATGCAACACTCACTAAACCAAACACCCCATGTCTAAAGGAAGAGAAGACTCCCTTGAAGTCCTCCTCCCCTTAAAACCCCATTTTCCATGTAATTAAAATTAATTTATTTTGCATGGATATCCATGCATTAATCCCACTTTAACTTTATAAATTATGTTTTAAACATCAAATATGCACCTAATTATTATTTTATATGCCGAATATATATGTATACCATTATGTACCTACAATTATAATTAATTTGCAAGTTGTGGCATTACATACTCCCCCCTTCAAGAAAAATTGTCTCGAATTTGCATCATTCTCATTTCTTTCACCCATGCAATACATGCACAAAATGCAGCATGCACAACCATCATACAATGTCCACCTAAATAACTAGTATTATTGTGTGGGGGCAAGGGTTATTTGTGTGGCCATCACATGTAGTTCTCGAACCCATGCTATCACAAACATAGCGCCTTATTTAACCACATGATTGGCTATTCTTACCAAATTCCTAGTATGCATTCAATTCATACAATTATACATCAATCAAATCATGCTACTATGCATCAATTCAACTAATACATTCATGTATTAATTCAAACCATTTACTTGGTTTACTTCCTCCCTCACGCAACCTCACCCAAAATCACACCATCTGATCAACCTTCACACACCCCCAATACTTCAGATGGTCCCACTCGCCATGGCACAAGCCCTCTACTGCAACAAGTACAAGGGTCGCCCATCATGGTGTAACCACAACAAGCATTAAAAGTCTCATGATAGCTACAATGAGGTGCAAGTACAACTCTTGCTATATCTTCAACTTTTGGCATCAAGATAAGGTTTAAGGATTTTCGGCCTTAGTTGGGCCCTATGGCGCCATGGCCTCAACTAAAAGGTACTAAGCATATGGTCCAATGCGCTAAACCACACACACCAGGCATCTCGTAAGGCTAACCCAAAACTCCCTCCACAACTCCAACCGAACAATCAATCCCATGCATCGAAATTCCTCCATATACCTCCCTCAACAAAATACCTCAAATAGTGAACTTTCGGTAGCTGTATAAAGGAAAGGAATCGTTAACATAGGTTTACTGATTGAGTTTTTCCCCAGCCCATAAGGTATTACATGTACACATTCTCATTCGCGGTTATGGGTTCCCACAATATCATTGAATGAACCACCAACCCTCTGGTTCATGAGTGAATTTCTTGTCAAACTCCACCTCACATCATGTCAACAAAGCATTAGCCATAATTATGTATTAGAGAACATCTACTATCAACATGAATATCAAGGATCCACACGTTACCACATGCCCTTGTGATAACAAAACATCATGAGTACCAATGAATTGTATGCTATCACATGTCATCATAAAAGCTTAACATCACCCTCAAGAATATGAAAGAACCACATGCTACTGCATGCCATCACGAAAACATAAAATCATCACCATGAATATGAAGGAATCGCATGCTAGTACATGCCATCAAGAAAACATAACATAATCACCGTGAATATGAAGGAATCACATGCTACTACATGTCATCATGAAAACATAACATCGTCAAGACTATAAGGAACATGACATTATCATACATCATCGTAACATCATAACATCATGAATAGTAAACAAATGCATGCTACCTTATGTCATTGTAAGACTGTAAATTAAACTATACAATTATCATGGACTATCATCCTTAATATAACACCATCATCATACTATTGTCATGAATAGTATAGAGCAACATGACATCATCCTCAAAATGTCATAATCATCTAATCATCAGATCATATGCATCACAATAACATCATGAATATTACAGACAATAAAGAAAACCAAGTAAATCACAACTATTGGGTTCTTTGTTTATTTATTTGACAGCTGAAGTGTTGTTGTTTTTTGGGTGTAGACCAGCAACTACCCATGAATGAATGCCTTTTTTCTAATATAGTCCTATGGCTTGCTATGTAAGGACACTCTAAAATCAACTCTTGATGAAAGGATCAGTTGCCTCGAGGAGTTTAGAGGTCTCCTAGCAAGTGTGCCGATTGATTGCATTTAATAGCGGTCTTGTTGATGTTACCACCTTTTCTTTCTCAAAACACATAGCGACTGTTTAGTCCAATAGCTGTACTGGAAATCAGTTATGGATTTAGTTTTTGAGAGAATGGAGTTTTTTGTCTCATTGAATAATCCATGGGCAATACAATCAAGTATTTTGGCGATGAATGAGCATAAACTAGTGCATGCTCTACTGTCCTTGGTATCGTCTATGTTCCTGTTAACATGTTCGCATGACAGCAGCAGCAGAAAACATCAGACATTTTTCTTCTTGGTATCTTTTACAACTGATTGAAGACCTTCAATTCGATAAACGATAAGATATATGTAATCCGTGTGTCCACATGTGGATGAACTGTCAAGGATTTTTGTCGTATATTATTATATATGGTTTTATTGGTTTGTACTTTTAGGATTTTATTAAATATTTTTGTGGGTGCATCTTTTTAGTATCCCCTAGGGGACAAATGTATAATCATATATCAGTGGCATTCACCATAAGTGCCATTCACAGAATATGAGGAAAAACCTGGAGGGTTCCCCAAGGACAGTTTCCATGGAGAAAAAGACATAAATCTACAAATAAATATTGCAGATCAGCAAACAGAGTCTTGAAGTCTCTGAACAAACTTTAGAATCACTGCCTGGAATATGCAAAAAAAATATGCCTGAAATTGATAAATTGCTGATGCCAAGTCCAAGTGGCCAAAGGAGACGCTCGAATAGAAGAAAACCAGCAAGGAAATTTAAATGCTTCCAGTCCACATAAGCAAGAGACAACTACTCTATTATTTGTCTCCAATACACAAAAACATCCTGCCATGCTACAGAAGTCACAAGTGGGGGCTATCTAGATCCTATACCACTAAAGTCGCCAAAAACTTGGAGTTTGCCCCAACCATTTTTCACTAACATGGGGACACGAGCATGAGC
Organism: Pseudotsuga menziesii; assembly: GCA_001517045.1. Classification (NCBI taxonomy): domain Eukaryota; kingdom Viridiplantae; phylum Streptophyta; class Pinopsida; order Pinales; family Pinaceae; genus Pseudotsuga; species Pseudotsuga menziesii. The sequence continues at coordinate 163,951 of LPNX010747934.1, read as the reverse complement.
ATGAGCATGAGCATGAGCATGTCACTGTAGAGAATTGAACCCTGGTGGGGGAAATAACAATACTTTGTTTTCACCAACCCAGCAAACCACCATTGATGGCGATTCAAAATTGAATCTTGTTGATTAAAAGAATCCTAAAACTGATTCATCAAAGATAAGAGAGCAAAATTAAATTCTCACGGTCAGACATCACTAGACAAGTAGGCTTCCTTTAATCAGAGATGAAAAAAGCACAGGATTTTAATGAATTTCAGAATCTCAGAAACAAATTTGTCCCAAAGAACCAAGAGGGTACTTAAATTTATCGTTGCTCCTCCAGACCTTGCCAACCAATAAAGGTACTTAACCTCAACCTTTCAACTCAACGATTGGATGGAAAACAAAAAAGATAAAGACTTGTTGATGATGGACATTGGGCATTGATAATTTCAACTGCTGCTTTTCCCTCTACTTAATTTTTGGAGATCTGCTCCAAAGTTAGCTTTGTTCTAAATTTGACAAGCTTTTCTCCATATACCTTCTAAATATTGCAAAAGCAGCACTCATCCTCCAGGAACAAACCTTTAGAGCACTCCCCAAAAATAGAATCATGTACAAAAAGCAACAGTGGACTCCTCTCCACAAAGGTAGCATATCACTATGCCCAAGGTCAGCACCCTGCTACTGAAAGTAGAAATTCTATCCTCTAGTAATCAACACCTTGATCCAATCCACATACTAGATTTGGCACATAACAATTCAAAATTTAGATCTCGCCATATTTTAACTTGTAATAGCATTGTTCTCTACCTGAGAATAGCCCATAAGAAGAAAAAAAAGCCCAAAACAAACACGAAAGCAAGCTGATCTCATGCTAAATTTAGCACCCCAACTTGACCTTGAATATATTAAATCTGGATTCAAGGGAGTGCCTTATCGAGAGATGAGTATGAGTGGAAACGTGCAATGAAAGGTGCCACTTCCTGACTGATTTGAAACTCACAAACGCTGCACTTAAATTAGCATAAAATAGGGATATGTTTAGCACAAACAGTACCCATCTTTAACTAACAATATAATAAATTTAAGCACATGACGAGAGAACTTTCTTCACGCTGGAAAACAAATCATCTTTAACTCCAAAGGGCACCCTGATTTTAGTCATTCATGCTGGTGGCCTAGTCTATAACGCCACCCTCCATGTGATAAAATATAGTAAGAACAAGGTGTCCTCTTATTATTTAGGTACCTTTCATGTAATCTGAATTAGACATAAAAAGTAATCATATGCACAATTAGGGAGTAAGCTACCTCATCACATCATATTTCAGCACTAGTACACTTTGAAATAAGTCTGCTACACTTCATACCAGCATAGGAATACAGTTGGATTTGTCCCTCAAAGGAAGTAGACAACAGGCAAGATTTTCCTTGGAAGATGTACCCATGATGCTCTCTGCCGAGGAATGATGAAGTGATGCAATATCATGTCCCCAATTATTTTCCTTGGCCAGTATCGTAGGTGCTCCGTCTATTCTCCTTGGTAAGCTTTACAAGTAAAGTTTCAGACAAATGTTTTGATTTCTCTATCATATGTCATGAATGATAGGCTGATAGCTGCTTGCTAGTTTGCAAATGTTGCTCAGTTCGTTTACCATCCAATTAACCTCTTTGTGCAAGACATATGTGATGAGAGTGCAATGATGCTCCAATATAAAGTGGTTATGTGAATTGTCCATTTGGATATAATTACTAATTTAACTTTATTGTTATGATTTACAATCTACTTTAGCAAAATACACCCAAATTTATCTTTCCACAGCAAGTATAAGTTTTACTTGGATCAGGGAGGAGTTTGCTTGACGGGCAAGCAGACAGAAACCCTTGTAAACAAGTGATTTGCTGTGGACGCTTAAACACTAGGAGGCATCCCCACTACTAGGTAACATAGATTATCTAATGTCCCTTGAATGCAGTGAGGGAGTTGGGATTTAATGATGATCCACCATCACGTTTCGAGTAGAGTCACAGTTCTGGATAGACCATCTACTGCAGCAGAAAACAACAAGAGAATGAAAATGACTGCAATAGAATAATACTCTGGTGATTTCTCGATGCCATCACCAAGCCAGAAAGTATTGCTACAAAGTGGTGAATCATTTTGACTGGATTTAGGAATTAAAAATTTACTGAATTTTGGAATTCACGGTGAAAACTACAAGTAGGAGGGGTCAAAATCACCTTATTTTGTATCAGCATTCTCTCTAATATAAAGAAGAAGAGTGTATTCAATGCATATGAGCTGCAAACCATCGTCCTGGCAGTTGGAAGTGAAAAGTCTGTCTGCTTCATTCCACAACAAAAATCAAAATGAGCACCAGATGAAGTTGAAGCAGAGTGCGTAATAGTACTGGTGCCAGTTACAGACCTATTCATAATATTTCTAGTATACTCAACTATCAGTCTGCTAGGACCCTAAGATAAAAATCTGTATCTATAATCCGGTGGATCCTAATCTGATGAGAGGCAAGCATCAGCACGCAATTACCCACTGATTCTATATGTACAGAACCCAAAACAGCCCTGCAAACACCCTGGCAACCTTTCAATCTATTAATGAAAAGTGCCCCCAGCTGACCCCAGAGATAAATTCTACAATTCGTCAAGTCTGTCAATGCAAAGTACCCATCTTTAGAAGCATTCAGAGAGAGAGCAACCATTGGCTCACAAAGCAAGTAACCACGTTGCAAAGTACAAAGAGAGCAACCATGTTGCAAAGTGTGATTTGAACTTAGGTGGGGAATACAACAACTTTCCTCTCAGCCACCTGAGCTACACCCAATTAACACCCAAAGACAGTTATATGCCCCTTTTCTCATGATTAAATTTGATTTTGACTGAGCTGCAAAGTAACACACGGGATAATAGAAAATAGCAAAGATTCATAAATGAGTTTATGCCATCGGATCGTGTTTCTTACTATGATCGTTAGAGAGAACTTTGGGTTCCAGTTGATCCTTGGTGGCATTCTTGTGAATGTTCAGAAAATTATAAATTCATTAGAGTTCCTGTTGAGCTTCAAAAAATATTTCTAAGAGAGATTTTCTCCTAGCTTTTCTTCACTTCAAGTTTAGCTGCATAATGGGTAATTTTCTTTTGTATGCTAACTCATTGCTACAGTCCATTGATTTGGTAGTATGTAGCTATAAAAATCCAGCCTATTCTCTCTGCGCTTACTGTGTAAGATATAGGTGCCACTTCAACTTTGTGACAAACTTAAAGAACAAAATAGAGCATAAACATTTTAGCCTGTAAGCGGTAGCTACTGTCTATAATCAGCCATCTATTACCCCTTTCACATAAATACTCTAAAGCACCATTCACATGAATTGCATACAATTTGAAGAACATACCACATCATGTGATTTTTGTTATTGACAAATCTGGTTCAATTTCCAGTTCCTCGGAGTTGTGTTAAATCTGGTTACTGGCAGCCTGTTCTTTGTTTTTGTTGGTTTGGTTAGTTCCTTTCATGTCTTTGTTGGTCAGTTAAGGCCCAGCAATCTGAGAATCTTTTGGGGCTTCGGCTTGGTAGTCCCACCTGGGTCTCTGGATTTTTGGATTGGTTATGGATTGTCCTGGGTGCCATGGGAAATGTCAAAGAGACATTTACGGCATTGAAAGGATCATGCATCGACATGAGGACTACATCAGTGACAACGGAGCTTCAATTTTCTAAGTGACAACTACAGTTTACAGCTATGCACACAAATGCAGCTCTCTGAACATGGTGATAATGGATAGAATCATACAGCAAAAAACAAAAACAAACTCAAGTAATAGAAGCAGAGTGTTTTATGCTATGGAATATGGTATGCAATCTCAACAAGGGTTCTCAATCAGCTGCCTCTAATCTCAGAAAGTCTTTGGGCTCTACACCTGGAGAATTAAAAGACGAGGAAACTGTACATCAACAGTTTGAAGCCATGGACCTGGAACATCAAGGACCTCAGCATGTGAATGCGAGGGTGGAAGAAACACACAGCAAGCATTCTTTTTGTTAAACTCTACTATTATGTTTTGTAAGACTGTTCTTATTCTAGATGTTTTCTTTCAAGCCTATACTTGTAGCAGTCCTATGACATCCTCTGCAAAGGATATCTATCTCTTTATGGACGCATTTTGCTTGACAGAATTGCTGGTTTTTGAGCTTAGATACAGCAATCAGTTTGTATTACATTGCTGACCATTCCAGCTGCAGCTCTTTATAATACAAAATTATACATGTTCTTGTTTAAAAAGAAAAGTAGAATGGAAGTTAAAAAGTTGACAAGGCAAAATCAAATTTTGGTCTAGTAATTTCAGGTACTCAACTTCAAATTTCACCACCTAGATCTATCTAAAGGCTCAAAAAAAATCTAGGAACAGTTGAATAAATTATTTGGATCAAAGGCTCACAAAGCAAACTTTCTTTTCAAGAAATGGTATTTTGGATTTATAATGATTAAAGGATAAGCTACAGCTCAACATGTTAATGCATTAAAGGCATTCATACAACAGCAGGCAGAAGTTATAAAAGTAGAAGAAGACAATACCAAGGTAGTTTTATTAAACAGACTATTTACTTTCTTTCTACTTTGTATTCAAAGAAAGTAATATAAAGTAATATTCCATTGGTTTGTGGGAACCATCATCAATCCCATGATTCACAAGAGATGAAATTAGTGATGAAAATGGAGAACATCTTTTCTCTGGCAAGGGTAAAAGCAAATCAGGAAAACACAAAGCCAATGGTTGCATTAAAAAGGTAAGAACATTTTCTTATTGTGGGAAGCCAGACCCTAGGAATTGGGACTGTAGAGTCCAAGCAACTGACGCATAAAACAAGGAAGAATGAAAGTAGCAATTTTGCTTGGAATTTAGACAAGGAATTGGATGAAGAAGAAGATGATTAACTTCAAATTTGGAACAAATAGAAAAGACTCTTTTAATCAGAAGCTTAGATAACTCTCCAACAAGAAGGGTACATTGGTTGGAATGCTCCACCTATCAAGGTGAATCCTACCATGCCTTCAATGAAAGCTGATGGCAATTGAATTGCATACATGGATTTAGTAAAATCCTGCCTTCAATGAAAAGGATTAGATTGATTTAGTGGAATTCCTGACTTCAAAAATGAAGAATACGACAGCCCAATGAAGCATTGATGCCATCCCAAGATTTGGGGATAAAGTGTAGCAGAAGCTAAAACATGTGTTAATCCACAAAAAAATGGTTGCAAGGTATTTAAAATGTCTATCACCCATTTCGGTTATCAAAATTCACAAAAAAATAGAGAAAGCCCTGCAAAACAGCTGAACTAGACAGGGAAGTTATAACCCACCTATATTGGAAAACATCATCACACAATGCTTCCCTCTTCACAGGTAATGGTGGACGTACATACTCGCCTGCTGTATTGTTTTCCCTGTTTTGAGTCGATGGAGATGCCTGTGATCCACTTTCTGATGGAACAGTAAAAGATGTCCCAGCTCCACCTTCATTATCAGCATAGCTTGTGGGAGTTATGGACTTGAATGTCATGGGAGTAATATGGTCAGTTTAGATGATGATAGATGGGCCAAGCCAGGGCATGCTCCTGTTGCTGGCTGTAATATTCAGCCGGATGTGGCACCTAGTGTTTCCTCTTCTGGGTTTCGACCTGGCCAAGGTTATAATACTGATTTTGGAAGGGTTTCCCGTAGAGCACCAATGAATATGACTGGCACCCTCCATGTAGGGCCTTATGTGCAAACACCAGTGAGGAAAAATTCTGATGCTGATGGATGGCAGCGTGCTTCCGGTCTGAAGAAGGGTTTGATTCCTCCTCCGCAGCATTATTTGCCCACCATTCATAAATCAGAGAATCAATATGAAGTGGGCAAGGTTCCTGATGAGGATCAACTGAAAGAAAGACAAATTGAATCGATCCTTAATAAATTAACCCCCCAAAACTTTGACAAACTCTTTGAACAGGTCAAAGAAGTGAGCATTGACTCTCCACCATGTCTTCATGGTGTAATATCTTAAATATTTGACAAAACCTTGATAGAGCCAACTTTTTTGTGAAATGTATGCAAAATTCGGTGAGCAGCTTGCTTCTGGATTGCCAGAATCTTATGTAGATAATGAAAAGGCTGTTTTCAAGCGAGTTCTTTTGAACAAATGTCAGGAAGAATTTGAAAGGGGTGAAAGAGAACAGACGAAAGCTGAGAAAGCCGAAGAGCATGGTGAAGAAAAGCTTTCAGCGGAAGAAAGACAAGGGAAGAATGCTGCAGCACGACAACGAATGCTAGGAAATATAAGGTTTATTGGTGAACTCTATAAAGAAAGTATGCTGACTGAAAGAATTATGCATGAATGCATCAAGAAATTAATTGGTTTGTTTCAGCATCCAGAGGAAAATGTTGAAGCTTTGTGCAAGGCTAGGTACGAAAATTGAGGATAAGTATTCTGCCAAGAGCCTAAATTCCAAATAGGGTGTAACAAATCCCAAAGTCCCGAGTATAAAATCCAAAACCAAACAGAGACCAACTCCAAAACCAAACAAAGCCGAAGGGAAGCCGTGCAAACTGAACAGAGACCAAACTCCTAAACTGAACAGAGTCCACAATTCACAACCAAACAGATTAAGAGAAAATCAAAAACAATTCTACAAGGATGCAAATTGGACATCTAGGTGAATGGTAGATTCAATGCCTTGTGGTCTCCATTTCATTAGTCACATGCTCCTTCGAGGATTGACTGAAAATGTTAATGCAGAGTCCATAGTTTATGGGAGGTATGCAGGGTCAATGGTTCATGGGAGGTACAGGATTCTTCATGAAGCCATGGCATGTTAAAATAGCAACAACAAGGAAGGTCTTCCTGCATTCATGTGTCCTTGCATGCAGAAGACTTAAATCAGGAAACCAGTTGTATTTAATTTATTTTTCCCAAGTTTAGTTTGGAAAATAAAATAAAGGAATCTAATTATTAATTGACTTTATAAAGTGAAAGTGAAATTATGGTTTTTGCTTTTCATAAAGTTATAAAAAAAAGATCAATTGGTGGAGAGGACACAGTTGCATCCGACAGAGACGAAGGAAGAAGTGTGAGAGAGAATTTTGGCAAAGAAAATGGAGGAGCAGAAATTCAGGAAGGAGACCAAAGACAGAGGAGAGAGACAGGCAGAGCAAGCAGAGGGACCGTACAGCAGGGAGGTTGTACAGTCGTACGGATCCGTATAGCAGGTCGTACGGATTTCGTGCAGCAGTCGGCCGTACAGAGCAGGACTGTACAACAGCAGTCGTACAGCTACCTTGGGATCCGTGCCCCACCTCCAGGTTTTTCTCAGTGTGTTTTGGGTGATTTGATTTGTAAAAGCTCCATATTTTCTTAATAAAAGCTCCATATTTTCTGATTTGTAAAAGCTCCAGATTTTCTTAATAAAATATCATCTCATACTATTGCACCGATTTTCCCATCTTCGGTTTTGTTCGGGGGTTTCTACCCAAAAAGACTGTGTCGTTATTTCAGTAATTAAATCGAATATATTGTTTTAGCCCCTAGTTGTGCTTTGAAGGAAAATTTACATGGTATCAGAGCTCTGGTGAGCTAAAGCTGAGAGATTTGCAGCAGTAGTGACAGATCAGGGGCAGATCTATTGAAGACACAAACCTAGATTGGAGATCTAGGGTTTGACAGATACACTTCAGTATGGCCATGCAGTTGAGAGTTGAGGATAGACTCCAGGTGGCTCAGAACTTTCCTACATGGAAAGAAACGATCACAAGGATCCTAGATGTCAGTGATGTAGAGGAGCACATTGACTCCACGAAAGCTAAGCCCATAGATCCGGTAGAGTTAGTAGCTTGAAAGAAGATTGATTCCAAAGCCATGTTGATTATCATGGATGGAGTGAAGGACCATACAGTCCCTCATTTTTTCGGGAAGAAGACCGCAACAGAGATGTGTACGGCTTTGGAGAGTTTGTACCAAGGCAAGAACGAGAACCGAAAGATGGTGTTGCAAGAGAGGATGCGCAGCACCAATATGGCCAAGGGAGAAGGAGCAATGCCTTATCTCACAAGGCTCACACAGATCAGAGATGAGCTTGGAGTTGTTGGCTCTAAGACTGAGGATGAGGAGCTAGTTCGGATGGCCCTCAATTGCTTCTCTAAGCCATGGGACACCTTTGTCAAAGATGATGTGGCTAAGGAGAAGCTCCCTGATTGGCAGAGACTATGGGATGACTTTGTGCAGGAGGAGACCCGCATGGGTCAAGAATCAGGCTCATCCAGTAGTACCCCACAGATTGTGGATGAGGAGGCTCTAGCCCTAACAGGGAAGAGCAAGGGTAAGTCAAAGAGGAAGAAGGATGGTAAGAAGAACCTTGACATATCAAAGGTCAAGTGTTTTATCTGCCACAAGCAGGGACACTTTGCCTCCCAGTTCCCAAACAGGAAGAAGAAGAGTAACACTCATATGGTTGGATTTGCAGAGGTGGAGGAGTTCAACAGAACCTTCGATGAGGAGTTTTGCTTGATAGCTTGCATGGCAAGCACCACAGGGAGCAACATATGGTACATCGACAGTGGAGCATCTAGTCACATGACTGGACATAAGAGATTCTTCAGAGGCTTGCAGGAGGGTGGAATAGGGATCCACGTTGAGCTGGGTGATGATGCACGGTATCAGGAACATGGATTTGGCACTGTTTCATTTCAAAGGGAGTCTGGCAAACCCCTCAGTTTTGTTGATGTGTTATATGTTCCAAGATTGACCAAGAACCTCATATCAGTCTCCACTTTGGAGGACAAGGGATATCAGGTAAAGTTTCGAGACCGTAGAGTATACGTCAAGCCAAAGGGGTCAGATAGGAGCTTGGATAGGGTGATTGGCATCAGGAGCGAGAAAGTGTATAGACTACACTTTGAGCCTACAAAGGCTCTAGTCAGCAACAGCAGTAGTCAGGGTGAGTTCTGGCATAAGAGGATGGCACACTTACACCATGGAGCACTAAGGCACCTAAGACAGGTTATCATTGGAATTCCTCAGGTACACGAGGAGAAGCATAACCATTGCAAGGGTTGTGCTTTGGGGAAGAACATCAGGAAGTCTTTCCCACAAAGTGAGCACAAGTCTTAGGAGCCCTTGGACTTAGTGCATTCGAATGTATGCGAACCTACGAGTGTCCATTCTTTCAGTGGTTAAGGTTACTGCGTAACCTTCATTGATATATATTCCAGAAAAACCTAGATCTATTTCATGAAGGCCAAGTCAGAGGTCTTTGAGAGGTTTCGAGAGTTCAAGACTCTCGTGGAGAATCAAACAGGAAAGAAGATTCAGGTGTTGAGGACAGACAAGAGGGATGAGTACACCTCCAATGAGTTCATGGAGTATTGTTTGGTAGAGGGGATCAAGAAAGAGCACACTGTGCCCCATACCCCCTGCAGAATGGAGTTGTAGATCGGAAGAACAGGACTATGGTAGGAGCAGCAAGGCCATGCTATTTGATCAAGGATTACCACTATTCCTTTGGGTTGAGGTATACAGGACTGCAGTGTACATTCGGAACAAGTGTCCCCACACAGCTTTGGGGAGGAAGACGCCCGAGGATGTCTTCATAGGCACTCGACCAGATGTGAGTCACATTGGCATATTTGAGAGTGTCTGCTATTGTCATGTTCATGCTAACACTAGGAAGAAGCTGGACCCTTCTGGAGAGAAGGGGTTACTTGTTGTATACAGCGAGAATTTGAAGACATACAGAGTTTACATTCCTACTCACAAGAGGATCGTTGTGAGCAGGGATGTCCAGTTCGATGAGGATAGGGCCTTGCACAGATCTATGGACTTACCAGCAGAGCAGCAGCCAGCATAGGGCACGGAGGTCAAGTTGGAAGAGACAGAGATACAGGTACAGGTACAGACATAAGGCACAAGTTCTGGTAGTCAAAGGGAGTCAAGTGGACAGGATCCTCCTATCTTTGATGGAGAGGATGAGCAACAGCAGGAGGAGGACATCCAGCAACCGCAACAAGCAGACACTAGGCCACAGCGCAAGTGGTATCGGTCCACTGTTCAGGATTACAAGCAGGTGAGTCTTCCACAGATATCTTTTAGATGGAGTGTACCACCAAAGAGACTAAGTTATATTGCACTGATGATAGAGTTGATTAACCATGAACCTTCCAGTTTTGAGGAGGCTACACAACATGAGGTGTGGCAGGAGGCCATGGTTGAGGAGTATGACTCAATCATGAAGAACCAGGTATGGGTGGTTGTGTCGAGACCTGAAGGCAAGAAGGTGGTAGGATCCAGGTGGATCTACAAGGTGAAACATGCAGCAGACGAAAGCGTGGAGAAGTGCAAAGCGCGCTTCATGGAAAAGGGGTTTTCACAGAAGAAAAGCATTGACTATGAGGATACCTTCGCCTCTTATGTCAGGTATTCTTCCATTCGAACCATTATCTCTTTAGAAGCAGAGATGGGTTGGCGAGTCCATCATATGCACGTCAAGACTGCCTTCCTCAACAAAGTGATAGAAGAGGAGGTATATATTGAGCAACCAGAGGGGTTTGATGTGGAGAACAGGGAGACGCATGTCTGCCGGTTGCATAGAGCTCTTTATGGCCTCAAGCAGGCACCTCGAGCATGGTACTCGAGGATAGACAGTTTTCTACGGGAGATGGGATTTCAACGAAGTGAGGTTGACCACAACCCGTACTTCTTGATAGGTGAGGTGCCTCTCATACTAGTCCTATATGTGGATAATCTCTTTCTTACAGGAGATGAGAGGTTGATAGGAGACTGCAAGTCCAACCTTGCAGTGGAGTTTGGGATGAAAGACCTTGGGTTGATGCATTACTTTCTAGGCTTGGAGGTTTGGCAGAGAGATGGATGCTTCTTCGTTGGACAAGGAAAGTATGCAGTAGAGATCTTGAAGAGATTTAGGGTGGAGGACTGCAAGCCTATGGCCATACCTCTAGTTTCCAACTGAAGGAAGATTGATGCATCATGGTCAGACGAATTTGATCCTACCTTGTATTGCCAGCTTATCGAATCGCTTATGTATCTCGTCAACACTCGACCATACATCAGCTTTGCAGTCAACTCTTTAAGTCAGTTCATGGCAGACCCTCGGAGAGTGCATTGAACGGCTGTGAAGCACATACTTCAGTACATCAGAGGTACAGTGGGGTATGGATTGGTTTATGAGGGCAAGGGGAGTGTACAGTTAGCAAGCTTCACAGATATTTACTGGGCAAGATGTGTAGAGAACAAGAAGAGTACTTCAGGTTGTTGTTTCAGCATTGGGTCAGGAGTTGTCTCTTGGTTCAACAGGAAGCAGAAATCAGTTGCATTGAGCTCGACGGAGGCTAAGTACATGGCAGCCAGCATGGCTGCTTGCGAGGGTATGTGGCTGAGAAAGTTACTCTCAGGGTTGTTCAAGTGTGAGCTAGAGGCTACAGTAGTTCACTATGACAATCAGAATGGCATCATGTTATCTGAAAATCCAGTGTTCCATGACTGAAGCAAACACATACATCAGGTACCACTTCTTGAGAGATTGTGTTCAAAGAGGAACCATTCGGTTGGAGTACATACATACAGATGAGCAGGTAGCCAACATTTTTACCAAGGCACTTTGTAAACACAGTTTTGTTAAGTTCAGGGATAAGTTGGGGTTGCTACAAAATCCCTTCCTTGTTGAGAGGGAGTGTTAAAATAGCAGCAACAAGGAAGGTCTTCCTGCATGCATGCAGAAGACTTAAATCAAAAAACCAGTTGTATTTAATTTATTTTTCCTAAGTTTACTTTAGAAAATAAATTAAAGTAATCTAATTATTAATTGACTTTATAAGTGAAAGTGAAATTAGGGTTTTCACTTTTCATAAAGTTATAAAAGAAAGATCAATTGGTGAAGAGGACACAGTTGCATCCGACAGAGATGAAAGAAGAAGTGTGAGAGAGAGAATTTTGGCAAAGAAGACAGAGAAGCAAAAATTCAATAAGGAGACCAAACACAGAGGAGAGAGACATGAAAAGCAGGCCGAGGGACCATACAGCAGGAAGGTCGTACAGTAGGTCATACGGATTTCGTACAGACCATACAGCAGTAGGTTGTACGAATTTCGTACAGACCATACAGCAGTAGGTCGTACAACTGCCTTGGGATCCATGCCCTACCTCCAAATTTTTCTCAGTGTGTTTTGGGTGATTTGATTTTGTCGTCTAGGGCATAAATCAAGATTTCTGATTTGTAAAAGCTCCATATTTTCTTAATATAATATCATCTCATACTCCTGCACCGGTTTTCCCATCTTGGGTTTTGTTCGAGAGTTTCTACCCAAAAAGATTGTGTCGTTTCTATTGATGTGATTGATGTTGTGAATGGTTTTCAATTAGTTATATTATGCTGCATACTAGTAAAGAAGTACATGTGTGGTTATTTCAGTAATTAAATCAAATATATTGTTTTAGCCCTAGTTGTGCTTTGAAGGAAAAATTACATGGCATTGTAACTTCAACCCGTGTATTGAAGCATTGTCCATGGTCTCACTCCAGGTTTGTAAGCCTGCTTCACAAAAAATGTTCAAAAACATGACTTTATTTGGAGGATTCGAACACTAAACATCTATGCCACGAGTGGAGTTATGGCACCTCTATTGGAATTGGTGTTCAAGGACTTGCATCTCTTATGATGGTTGGGCAATGTAGGTGAGAACGCATAGGAAATCGTTGACCTGGGAACTTTGAGCCTGTGTTCAGATACCAGATGTAAGGCCTAACAAGACAATTAAAAGTTCGACCACAATCTTGAGTCTTGACACTGTAATATAATTTTAACATGGAAGTACATTCATTCATTAAGTTACTGTCTCATCCATTTTAAACAAAATACATGCAAATTAAGATCCAATCAACAATTAGTAATTGAAGCGGTTATGTAACTAAGGGGTTGAAACTTGAGACATACCTGTAATGTAAGGAAATCCAATGACACTTACTCGGAGAGGAATATTGAGTCTGAATCCAACACCAGTATCAGCAACAACAATGGGCAACAATATGTGGGGGACGATTCTCCACCGAACCTACCCCTCAGTCCAAGAATGAGGACCCCCGAGCCCTCAATTAGTAAAACTATGCCATGCCACTTTCCTCACCACAGTAAGAAAATCCTCACACCCTTCTCCTCCAACTGTCAAAACTCATGCAACACTCACTAGACCAAGCAACCCCTGCCGAAAGGAAGAGAAGACCCCCTTGAAGTCCTCCCCCTCACCTTAAAAACCCATTTTCCATATTATTAAAATAAATTTCATTTGCATAGATGACACTTGTCATTCATGCACTAATCCCACTTTAGCTTAATAAATTATGTTTTAAACATCAAGAATGCACCTAATTTTTACTCTATTTGCCTAATATATATCTATAATATATGTAGACCATTACGTACCTATAATTATAATTAATTTGCAAGTTGGGGCATTACATGAACTCCCATATAAGTATAGTTTTTGCAATAAATGAATCTTTTTTATTTGAATATGTATAATTCTCATGAAAATGTAATGATTCATTATATGTTCTATCTTTCCCGAGTTGAACTTATGTAATATGAGACGGCATGTTTGAAATGTTTAATTTAAAGCATTATGTACGAATCGATTTCAAAACCTATGAACCCGTAGCCAACTACTTTATAACAACTTATGTAGTATGTAACGTACTGTTTAGTATTTTTAGTTTACAGCATTATGTATAAATGCATTTCAACTTTTAGTTTACTCATTTTCTAAGGTTCCCTTTTAATTTATACTTCAAATATCTTATTTTTATTCCTGCAATCTAGCATGTATTTATACATTAGATACTTCCATCTAAAACAACAAGAAGGAATCCTGTAAATCTTTGCAAAAAACATTCAAAACCATAGCAAACATGTTTTACTTTATAAATCTTTACAAAATCACTGAAAACCTATTATTCCTGCAATCTAGAATGTATTGTATACAATGCATAAGATACTTCCATCCCAAACAACAAGAAGGAATCCTGTAAATCTTTGCAAAATACATTGAAAACCATACCAAACACGTTTTCCTTTATAAATCTTTGAAAATCATTAAAAACCTACATCAAATAATAATAGTGGTAATTAAAGAGAAAAAATAAAAATGATTGCTAATGGCATCATAACTCATAGGATTGAACGAATAGCACAAAAAATAAAAATACACTAAACACTAATTCATAGCCAGTTAGTCTTGTCGAGATATGCAGGCCTAGCATGGCGACTTAACAATTAGAATGCCTTTCTCGTTCTTGTAGATAGTAAGTAATCTCATAAATTTTATGATGTAACAAGATTACCTGAAAAATTCTCAATGCTATACTGTAAACCAGTTAAAAGCTCATGATTTGTAATATAACTTCGTTAAAATTATAGAATATGTCAAAAGCAGTTTGTTGCAAATATGGGAGTGCATCTAATTCCACCTTTTGTCCACAAACTACCGAACAAAATATTATGATCATCCTTCACTAATAATTTGATATTTACTTTCGCTCGATCAATACATTTGCATCTTTAGCCCAAAATAGAGTGTCGATCTCAACTAAACAAAAGAGCAACCACCTTCAATTTTTTGTCTAATCCTTCCTAGAATGCAGATCCCAAAATTATTTGTGTAAAATCTGTGCAGATAATTTTGAATGTTCAGAAGCTGCCCATTCTCAATTGGAGCAATTAATTCTTCTCAGCGCAAATGAGAGGTGCATGCTTAAGCTAAAACCATGGCTTAGCATAAACTTGGTGATCGTCTTTGCATCTTCACCGTAGATTGCACCCAATTCAATCTACCCAAATCTTCCAGAAGAAGAAAACCATGTGTTGCACAAGGACTCAAGGAGTCCAAAATAAACAAAGAAACGTTTGCATAATAATTTAAAATCCTTCCTGCACCCCACAAGTTTTGAAATTGTCAGTCACAATATACACTACATTTTTTCACCCCAATCTACAAGATCACCCTCAACTTATACCACAGATACATTCATATGTTTTAGGTCGCTTGCATCCACCACCTTCAAAAAGAATAAACTCTTGTGGATAGTAGGCCAAGAAACTAATAAGAGTTTGTCTTCCTTATGTGAAGGCAAACTCGGCTTTTTTGCCAGGGTTCATGAATTGGGTCATATTCCAAAGATAATGAATCCGTATACTTGTTCAAACCATTAGTCCTCAACTTTTTATAAGATGGAGGTTTGCCACCTTCTCCACAATTCTCAACAGTAATCACCATTCCCCAAATGAACGTAGATTGAGCATGAAAAAATGGCAGGCCGTTTGCATTAAAGTACCTCCCAACTGCCATCTCTGCCTCTTCCTTTGTCGTTGTTTTCCAAGATACAAATACAGAACAGAGACTGAGTGTGCATAAAAGAATGGCACTCCATTTGGATAAATGTACCTCCCATCTGCCATATCTGTTTTTTCCTTTGTTGTTGCTTTCCAAGGTACATCTTACATGAGGTGATCTCAATGACAGCACAAGGAAGACCATGCATATCAACCAATCTACTGAATCTTTGGCCTTCTGTTTGTTTGATCCCTTGTATTTTCAAACCTGTGTGACACAAATTCTTTGATCATCTCACTATGTTACAAGCAAGAGTGGCACTCTATTCTCAAGGTGTTTTCTAACTCTTGTTACAACACAAAACTGCAATCCTATATTTTCTTTCATTTCATCAATACAATTCAGAGTTCCATCTTGGAGCTCCCGATCTGAGGATTGTTGCAGTTGAACATATTCATTTCCAATTTGGAATTGTAGAGCTTCCATCTTTTCCAAAAACAATTAAAGGAATAACAGAAAAGGTGATAACCTCAAGTGACTTGTAAATGAGCAGCAGAAAATCAGACAACAAAACACTATTTTTTTCTCTGGGAATAGCAATGCATTGTGCAGAGAATGAGACAACACCAATACAAATGGATCTAACCCACACCCACAAATATACTATGATAGTTGTTAGCTACCTTAATAGCATAAACTATAATTGAAAATTCAGAGCATAAATAACAAAAATAAAAAAAAGATTTCAGTGAAAAGACAGAATTACCACAACAATAGACAATTGTAAATAACAAAATATCAAAATAGCAATATCAGTGTTGATGAAAGCAATAAGTTCACTTGCCTCTTCAAGGTGGCAACCTCCGAATGAAGCCAAGCTCCAATTACAAAATACTTCACAAGACATCGTGTTTCATTGCTTCTACTCCTATATAAACAGTTTCTAGTGAAGCAACTTTTTAGTAAGCAGAACCTTCTAGTAGGCAGAACCTTCTAATAAGCCTTTCTTTACAAAATACTTCACAAGACATCGTGTTTCATTGCTTCTACTCCTATATAAACAGTTTCTAGTGAAGCAACTTTTTAGTAAGCAGAACCTTCTAGTAAGCCTTCCTGGTGAAAGTCCCTGTAGTGTGAAAGCAATATTTGTAAAAAGATAAATACAAAGTTCCACCTACTAGAAAGTTCCTTTACTAAGAAGGCCTACTAGAAGGTTCTGCCTGCTAGAAAGTTCCTACACTATCACAAGTGCCAAATTTGAATTTGACTCTAGTTCTGCTTACTAGAAGGTTCTGCCTCTAAACTAAATGCAAGAAATTAATCTCATTAAAATCCTTGTTGTCCATTCTATTTTTATATTCTAAATGCAAGAAATTGATATAGAACCAAATCCATGTGGTGCAGTTTTCAAGCCCATTCAAAAGTATTGTCCCTAAGTAATGACCTATAACCAGAAATATTGTTTGCCCCCTTTACAACTACTTACCTGCTGCTATATCTGATGCATATAATTACCAAAATGGAAGCACCATGTCATCGTCCATTTACAATTGTACCATGCAATACTGTTTTCTTGGATACTCTAATACGGTTGGTCCTTGAAGCTGACTTATGCCCAGGCATTGAATCGATCCAGTTACATGATAAAGCAATTGTCACCAAACGAGAGATTATAACCCTCATAACTTTCGCAATTCCCGGGTCAGAACTGTAAAGACAATTCCTGCAGATCCCGGCAGTGGGTAGCCAGAGATTGGATGGCTAGGGTAATGTCGACGGAAGGCTCAAGCTCGAGTGAGAACTTCAGAAGCGTGGGACAATTTTCACCTATTTTTGCCAAACCAGACGGAGTGAATCGGAAAAAACCCTTTAAACCGAATTCTTGGATATTGTCACAATTTTTAAGGCTCTCCAGAGAATCATCAGACAAATTCCAGCAATTCACGAGATTGATCGTGCTAAGCCTCTTACAAACCCTAGTCAAGGCCTCAATACCTGAATCCTCCAAATTGGGTATGGAAGTCAAGGCAATATTCTCAAGCGTAGGACAATTATGCACAAACACCATGAACCCTGGATTGGAAATCAATTCCTGTGGTTGGTCAGGGTTACCTAAGGACAACTTAACTAGGTTTTTAAGGGATTCGGAGGCCATCTTGAGATCTTCATCGCGCAATATGCATTGAGAGAGATTCAACCGCTTAACGTGATTGAATCGAGTAAGGAGAGAAGGGAGGTGATCACGCGACCTGATTGTAAGCTCCTCGGTTAACAATGTCAGCACGTCTTTCCAGCCTTTGCAGACCAGGGACGCCGAGAACTTGTCCTGGGGCCCCAAAAACCGCGTTGAGATGTACAACATTTTAACCTCCCGGATTTTTACGTCCGTCGCGCCTTTCCAGCCTTTGCAGACCAGGGACGCCGATAACAAGTCCTGAAGCCCCAAAAATACCGTTAGGATGTCGGACAACAATTCTCCATTTCTGAACACGATCTCCATGCTGCTGCTTTGATTTCTCAAGAAACAAAATTCACAGAAAATGTTGCTCCCGTGGGTGGAAACTTATGTTAACAATGTCACGCGAGGTTGCATTTTTTTTAAGCTATGTAGCTCCGGTCTGCCGAACAATGTGCGAGTTTGGATGTTGCCGTGGGTGTAAATCAATCGTGCCCACTGCCTAGAATATGAGAATTTCATCTATCTGTCATTGTTATATATATCTAACATTGTTGTGATCGGTATTTTCTATTCCCCATTATTCCAGTCAGTATTGCAGCTTAAAAAAATCGCTTTAGTGTTGCCAAAGGTTGGGATTTAATTTGATTAATGGGATGGCGCCCCCTCGGTTACATTCCACAAGTGTCCAGTGATGATGTTATCGCCTAGAGGCATTAATGTCAGCGTTAATGAAACACTGGAGTTCATTGATGATGTTATCGTCTACTGGAGACCTTAATGTGAGAGTTAATAAAACACTAGCATACCTTAAAAAAAAAGGGAAATGAAACATTGAAGAGAACTTCGATATGTTTTAAAAATGAGAAAAAGTTGTGTGCAGATAATATAAGTTTATGTGATAAAGAAAGTATGGGAAAATAAATGAAAATAAGTTACATCAAACTTCTAAATCGCCACATAAGTGAAAATAACTTTCCTCCAAAGGATTTTATACATAAAGTTTTTAAATTTGAAAACATTCGGTGAATAAGTCAATATCTTCGCCTCGATCCTTTGAATGCCAATGGAATCTTACAAAGCAAAAAAGTCCAAAAATCCAAGGGGCATAGTTATAGGAGTTTTCCGAGTTTTAGGTAGCTTTAGAGAACCTCGAAATCCCTGGACATGGAGGAACTATACCTTTAAAACTGAGACCTTACCTGGACGTGGAGAGACTATACCTTTGAAATTGAAACTTGAACTATGCGAGACATCAAAATTTCTGCACATCATAATTTGCACAAGCGACGCCAATTTTCCTGTCGACCATTCGCGTGGGTCCTCCTATAATCTCATGTATTGAAGATCATTGAATGGTTAAATAAGGTTGGCAGGTGAAGAAAATATTTTGTTTCAATTTTTTAATATCCCAAGTCAATCTTCATATTGAATATCGATAGTATATAGTCAGGATGTCCATTAGTAGCTTGTTGCTTAATTTTCATGACGTAATGGATGCAAAAGCCAACCCCCTTCAGCGCACATATTATAGCAGGGGGCACAAGTTTTGATAGACGTAACAATTCCATTGAATTTCTTTTTACCTTTTCTCTTCACTACATGTAAAGGCAAGGGCATGGTGCCCTTAGCTCCTTGCAAATCCCAAAACCATCACAATGGAATGTGGAGGCCCTATGAGTCATAAGCTTTGATATATGAAACTGAAAATTACAATCCAACGAACACAAAGTCATTTTCTTATTGTTACATTTCTTTGCAAAATAAATAATATTTATATGACCACTCATTAGACTCCCATAAACCTTTCTTCAACCTTCAGATTCGCATAAGTTTTTCTTTCTTTTTCAAGTTCTGCAACTTCGGTTAACTCCATTAGTAGAGCTCATTGCCAGATAAAACTTTTTTCAAAACCATGGCGGCGGCCTGGCCTGTTGATTTTTTAAATCCAAACCAACCTTCAAATCACCCACATGTTCCAGTGCAATGTATTTCTAGCTCACAGAGTTTGGGTTTTCAGATGTACAAACCGAGTATCTGGTGGACCTACATAGTTGTGTTTCAGATGATATGCATGACCGCCAAGTGTCCCATGGAAACTGTGGAAGTAGACGGTTGGAACAATACAAATATGTATGAAAAACTATGAAAGTTAGCTAAGAGATGTTGTTGAGAGCTCTTCGCCCATCGACTTTGGCGTTGGACAAAAATAATCATTATTGATGATTTATTGCAACAATGTTCTGTAAGTATTGATGATTGGATACATAATTACCGTATGGGGAAATATAATGGTGCTTGTTGATTATCATGAAGATAATGCATTTGACGGTATTCAAATGAGGAGGTTGCAACTTGTTGATACTGAAGCTTCTCTCTTGGAACGCAGTATAATGACGATGAAGTCCCTGAATCTCATATGGATTTGCTTGAACAAACATCCCAACTCTTCTCCACCTTCCTGGATTCTAATGAAGAATTTAAGGCTTCTACATGTATCGGGGAGCACACCAGAAATATTCTGGCAAGATGAATCACAGGTAAATATAAATCCATTATTCACAAGTAAATAGAAATTCATTATGTTAAAGTTTGTATGTTTAGTTCGTATTTAAATCACCATATGTAAATATCTAGCTTATGGTACATGTAAACATTTTGTAGGCATCTTGGAAGCAATACACAAAGAAATTGCCCGTCTCATGGCCGTCAAACCCAAAGCCAAATGGGACAGAAAATCCTGGGTATTTTCATACAAGGATCTGCATAGCACGCATTACCTACACGCATAAATCTATGAATCGATGAGACTTTATCCCCTGGTCCTCTTGGACTCCAAGCACACTCTCCACAACGACGTTTTGCCTGACGAGACTATCATGCGCAGAGGCACTCGAGTGACTTACCACCCATACGCCATGGGTCGTAGGGATGCCATCTGGGGTACCGACTGCCTAGAATTCAAACCAGAAATATGGTTGAACAAGGATGGGCATTTTATCCCACAGAGTCCCTTCAAATTTGCAGTCCTCCAAGGAGAAGCGCAGGTCTGTCTGGGATAAGATATGGCATTTATTCAGATGAAATATGTTGCGGCAATTGTGGTTTCTATGTTCATACTGTAACGTTTGGTTGAATATTCAGCTATGGGAAATCCAAAGCTCATTCACAGCTTGATTGCGTGCATGAAGGGTGGTTTTCCCGTTCTGCTTGAAAATTAGAAGGTTGATTGGTAGCCCTAGTATCCCCATCGTAACTTCGTTCAGTTCAGTCTTTTTCACTTATAAAAATACAGTTATAAAATAAAGGAGATCCAAATACCATCAATTATACTATAAGCTTTTAACTCTCATTTATTATTATCCTTCGAAAAAATTAAAATATAAATCCCCGTCTTTTTCTTGAAACAAAATTTATATAGATCCCCTATCTTTTTCTTGAAACAAAATTCCAATTAGGTTCTGAAAAAATTAAAATATAAACCCCTTGTCTTCTTCTTGAAACAAAATTTCAATTTGGTAAGAACCCATAGATTTAATAAAATAATAAAAGCAATCTATGTTTGCTCAAATAATTTTGATTTGGAATTATAAAAAACAAGTTCTCTATGGAGAAGAAATATTAATTAGCATGGATTTAAACTGGTATGGAAGAGCTGAAAAGATTGTGTTCATAATATAGTTTAAAAGTTGAACTTCTCTTCCCCTGAATTGCCCTCTATGTGTGAGGTCAGGGTCACTGCTGCGAAATTTCGATTGCATTGCATTGGTCAAATGCATAGTATGTATGCCACAAACAAACCAACATTATGGAAAGACATGACATAGAAGTTGTTTAACGTTGAGATGGATGATATTCATTAATTAATATATGTGGCAACAAGCACAAAGGAAAATTCAATGCTAGATATTAACATTCATTTCTACCATGTTACTCTTAGAACTTAAGAACCAAATTGCGTGACAGTATTTTGAACATCCAAACATAATCCTAACAATACCTAAAACCACACATTCTAATGGTACAATTATGTGTATACCATGTATCGTAACTTAGATAAAAACACAAAGTCTAGCCATACAACCCATCAACATTAATGTCATATAGCATTCACAATCATATAAATCATGTAGCATTCACAACCTTTCAACCATGTAGCATTCACAATCCTATGAATCATGTAGCATTAATCCACATGTTTTTGTAATATACACAAAATTATGTATTCATTCATTTTATTTTAAATATTATAAAAGAAAAAAAAAATGTATATTATCAAATCAAATAAACCAAGTCATTCAAAAAAGTTTTCACATATTCTCGATCCCAAGGCGAAACGTGGAGGAAATCGGGGCAAGGATCCATTTCAAAAGGTGGTTGACTCCTTGATTCGTACTAGTGACCTGCTCGATCTCAAGCCCAAGAAAGGGCGTTTCACATGGACTAACAACAGAGTGGGGTCGGCTCGAATTCCAGCACATTTGGACAGGTTTATTGTCCAAAGCTCGTTGTTGGATGACAATGTTTTAACCTCAAAAATTTTGCCAAAGATTATAACGTTTAATCACCATCCAATTGCACTCCTTTTGGAAAAAGAAGAAAACCTTGGACCTATTCCATTTCGGTTCAGCCCTCTTTTGGTTGAGAGGGAGGGATTCGGGGAATTAATATCCCAAGTATGGTCTCAGTTCATTGACGACTCTCCCAGCTTTGTCTAGGAACAAAAACGAAAGCTCACCAAAATCGCTCTGAAAAGTTGGATCAAAACTCCCCTCATAAATCCAACGAGATGCAGGGAAGCGACAGTTCAAACCTTAGCTAAGATTCAGCTTAGCATGGAAAATTATGATATATCTAATTCTCAGTTAGCTGTTGAGCAGGCCGCGCAATCTACATATTTCCTTTCCTTCCTCCAAGAGGAAGAACATCTGAGGCTTAAATTCCGTAGCCTCTGGCTGCTTGCTGGGGATAAAAATTCTGCATTTTTTCATCGGCAATGCAGGTCCAGGCTCTCTTGTAAACATATATCAAAAATCTGCACTAGTGAAGGTGATGTTATTAAAGGACAAATGCAATTACAACATGCTACTAATGTGCACTTCCAACATTTGTTCCATGAAGATGGTAATTCAAATGAAATATTGAACTTTGATTTTCTATCCAATATTCCTTCATTGGTCAGCGATGATGACAATGTTGGACTGGTGAAACCCTTCAACGAGAAAGAATTTGTTGATGTTATTTGGGCTATGGAGTCGGATAAGGCCCCTGGGCCTGATGGATTCTCTATCCATTTCTACAGAGTTTGCTAGAACACTATTAAATTTGATCTCCTCTGGATGATCTTATCCTTTCTTAAAAAAGTCAAAGTGGGAGGGAACACTAACTCTACCTTTCTAGCCTTGATTCCAAAGGAAGTAAACCCTGCAACTTTTGATAGATTCCGACCAATCTCTCTCTGTAATGCTTCTTATAAAATCTTGGCCAAACTCTTAGCCAATAGATTGAAACCTTTGTTAGGATCTCTAATTTCTCCTCTTCAGGGGGGGTTTGTTTAAGGAAGACATTTGATAGATAATGTGATTCAAGTTCAGGAAGCCCTCCATTCCAGTTTTCAAAGGAAGGAGAAACGTATGTTCATCAAGTTAGACATGAAAAACGCTTTTGATCGCGTCAAGCTCTCCTTCCTTTATCAAGTCTTAATCTCTTTTGGCTTTAGTGTAGAGTTGTTTGTTTGATTAAATCCTGCACTGACAGGCCCTGGATTTCGCCTCTTGTAAATGGTAGACCAGCAGATTTATTTCAAGCTACTAGAGGGCTGCGTCAAGGGTGTCCCTTGTCTCCCTTCCTTTATATTTTGATGGAGGAAGTGTTAAGTAGAAAACTTTATGTTGAATCGGTTGCGGGTTCTCTCCCTTGTATTAAGATTGCAAGTGGTGTATATCCTATAAATCACGCTCTTTTTGTTGATCATTCTCTCTTATTGGGAGGGGTTTCCCTAATCATTGCTCGGGATTTCAATGTAATATTACAAAATTTCTGTACAACTACAGGAGCTTTGATTAACAAAAGCAAGAGTGTTGTATATGGATGGAACGTTGATCCTTCATCTCTTCTTAGAATAGATCATTCTTTGGGATTTCTAGGCTTTGAAAAGTGGGATAAAATCAAGTATTTGGGGCTTCCCTTAACGCTGGGACCCAACCCTCCTTCGCTATGGCTAGATGTGATTTGTAAACTTAAATAAAAAATTGTTTCCTAGGGTGGTCAATTGTTAACTAAGGCTGGTAAATTGATTTTGATTAAGGTTGTTCTCTCAACACTCCCCATCTTTCAGTTTTCTCTGCTTCTTTCCCCCTAGTCCATTTCAGCCCAAATCTTCAAACTTCTTAGAGATTTTCTTTAGGAGGGTGGCATAGGTAACAAGAAGAAGATGCATTTAGTCAGATGGGAAATACTTAAAAGACCCACTTCGGAGGGTGGTTTGCAAATCCGAGACCTTGAATTGGAAAACTTGGCTTTGGGAGGTAAGCTTATATGGCAGTTGTATTCTGATAAAAATCATCCAGTTAGCAAGATATTTTGGAAGAAATATCTAAAGGGTGGTTCACTGAGAAATATCAAAACAGCTAACACCCCTTCAGGAACTGCAATCTGGAATCTATGTAGAAGAGGATTCGATAATTTTCATCACCAGCTTTATAGAATTCCTGGAAGTGGGATGATAAGATCTTAGGAAACCTGCCACTTTCCTCTATCAATTCGTTGAGTCATATTAAGACTTGGTTAATCAATAAAGGTTTTCTTAGGCTGGCAGATATATGTACTTGGCACAGAGATGGGAACTGGGTTGGCTGGAATTTTCCTGAGATTTTGGAACAACTCATTAACCAACAGAATTTGTTGAAATTATCCTTTTCTGGTCTTGCTCATGTTAACTGCTACTCTAAAGATGTTTGGGGGTGGGGATGCTCCGGAAAATATTCAGTAGCCCAAGGTTTCTCTACTCTTCAATCGCCCCTTGCTTCAAGCATATCTCCAACAATCTGGAACTCTGTATGGTCCTCTCTTTGTCTTCATAAGGTAATTTTTTTCACCTAGCTACTTATGCATAGAAGGGTGCTGACTGGAGAAAATTTGAGCAGGTGTTGGTTCAATGGGTCATTTAGTTGTTGTCTCTGCAATGTTGATGTTGAAACTGCGGACCACATTTTCATTAATTGTGCTTTTTCTCAACAGGTATGGCAGTTGGTCCTCCCCGACCTCTCAGATTCAACTTCTTATCAAATTACAGTCAATGCTCTCTTCTCCTCCTAGCATGAGCGAATTCCCTTCTGGAAAGATCGGATATCAGCATCATCGGTCAACAACGTGGATTGGAAAAAATTATGGCAGGTTATCCTGAAATATATTTGGTGGAAGTTGTGGATAACTAGGAATGATGGGCTCTTCAACGGTAAGCACTCAACTCTAGAGAAAGTAGCTAATAAAATAAAATTCCACATTTCAGAAATTGTGTGCAATGCTTTTACTTTGAAAACATTGTCAGCTGAGGTCTACGCGTGGCTTGGAAATTGTTCTTTGGGAATTCGAAAATCACTCTCCCTCAAACCAAGTTGCTTTCCACTCTGGAGATTTCGTTGCAATGAGTCAGAATTTTTAGATGGGTGGATGAAGTCCTCTTTTGCATGTATTTTTTTCAATGGTGCATCCAAGGGAAACCCCGGGACATCCGGAGCTGGGGGGTTGTTAATTTCACCTGATCTACAGAGTGAAACATACTTCAGTTGGGGGCTTGCTAAAATGTCAAATAATCAAGCTGAGACTTATAGTCTCCTCAAGGCATGTCTGTTGGCAAAGGAGGTTGGATTTAAGTCAATCCAAGTTTTTGGGGATTCATAACTCTTTATTAAAATGTTAAACTTAGATGGTCTCTTTAACAATTCAGCCTTGAATTTAATTCTACGTAGAATTCAAAATTCAATGAATGAGTTTGAAAAGGTTGACTCTTTTCATATACTGCGAGAATTAAATGGAAGGGAAGATTCTTTGGCAAACAAAGCTTGCCTCATGGCACAAGGTCATCTCATCCTTAATGGAGAACCTAGTGCATTTCAGGCAATTCCTTAAGTTCAACTTGGAGTTATCTCTTCCTTTTGCAAGAAATTGCTTATTCTTTGATTGTCTTGTAGTAGTTATATTGCTTGGATTGTAAATGGCTGAGTTGGCAATTTCTCTTTCAGTCCTAGAAATTTTTCATAATATATATATATATATATATATTGGCAATTGCTCTTTCAGTCCTGGAAATTTTTCATAATATATACATCCGTTTTTGTTAAAAAAATATTCACACAAATCTCCAATATTAATACCTCGAGGAATATGGAATGAAAACACACACACACACAAACAAACAAAAAAGTAGATACGTATATTAAGAAAATAACATTTAATAATAATGCCATAAAATGGAGAACAAATAAAACCATAAAAATTGAGTGTTATCTTTTTAAAACAATTTCACAACAAAATGTAAAACATAAATTGTGAAATGGCATTTGACATGTATATTTCTTAATATGATATTATTAATATCTTTGATGCTTCATAGTTTGAATTTAACATCCTTCTCAAACAATATGGACAGCGTTCAATTCCAATACTTGTGAAAATTGAAATGAAACCTATAACTGAATAAAACCATTAACAATATTTTTTATAATTCGAAGAAATATGGACAATGTTCATTTTTAACACACTTCGAGTATTTTACAATAAAGCTTTTTATAAATATGGCCTCACTTGTATAGTTCAACCTATCTGATAGGCACACATGGGGGGAAAGCACTAGCTGTTCGAGGAGGGCTAGTTCTATTTCAGACAAACAGTAATTACATAAGTAATAACATTCGTGTTGTCCTATTAATTAAGTAAGTCAATAGAAGAAGAGAATAGTAGGTAGGAAGAGGGAGATATAAGAATGAAAATGCAAGAAGAGGCAAATTAATAAGATAGGTTCATTTTAAAAGTGCAGGTTTTGATAAAAATCCCTGTTGCTTCACGTAGATGCAAGGAATGGTATTGTAACACCCCAGTTTTGACCCCGTTGCATTAATGTATATGATGTAAATATTATATGGAATCATGACAAGGAGCTTAAGGCCAAGGCCCTGTCATTGATTAATGTTTGGTATATAGGCGATCATGATTGATGCCTATGGTTTTTGTGCTAAGTCAAGCATGTTTGTAAACATCATGTCAATATGCAAATTAATGAAAAAACCCACAGCCAGGTATGTCAATGCAACGGAAAATGAGATGGGGGCATGATTTTCCTAAGGATAAGAGGGAGGGAATGTTAACCTTGATCCAGTTTGGGAAAAGCCATGTGTCATGGGGAAATCCCATTGTAACGTCCCCGAACCTCTGACCGGCGAAGAGGACGCTACGGTGTCCTTAACATCTGGGCAAACCACCCCATGAACATGAACATACATAAAAATTAAAACAACATGCTTGAACATAAAACATGCTAAGATGCATAATCATTTACATACACAGCAGAAGCAAACATACATTCATTCATTCAACACGTTCATCATAATTTATTAACAGTAAATATGATTGCAGAAGTAAAATAGACAAGATTACTTATCTTATAAGGAACTCGTCCCGCAACCAGCTACGTCGCTGCAACGTTCCACCCAACCATAGGCCAACGTGCTACTTAATCTCTTAGCAACGCTGCCACCCCCGAGATGGGCATGATTCCCCAAGGAATAAGGAACAAGTAGGCTTACACATTGCCAAGGATACACAAAACACAGCCAAGCCAACACAGTTGGGTTTATCAGGCCATCCAGGAGATGCGAAAGCTAAATGCTAAGCTGCTGAGCTCATTGAAGAGCTAAGGACACCTACACCAGAACTAGCTTGACTTCTAGGACACCCACGCACACCCAACATAAGGAATCAGTCCCTTCTCTGCTACACAGTCCCTCAAGCCATGACCTCCCTTCCAGTGTTATTCAGGGGTTGTGGAGAAGAAAGCTAGCCCTCTAGCTCTGTCTGTGTGGTTCCCAAACACACCAGGTTTGTCAAGCAAACCAAACCCTCATCCCCACTCCAACACAATTTGAAGACCAACCACTGCATACACGCAACCAAACAAGCTATTCACCACTTGGACAAGGGAAACAATTCCTGAGCCGTTCTTGGCCCTATCATGGCCAAAACGACTCCAAAACAACCCACATCAGCCCCAAAACGTAAAGGTAGACACAACCAACCAACATGGGGAAACAAGAGCCCATTCTCAACAATGAAGCCACCGGGGAAACTTACACAGACTGCAAATGGAGAAGTAGATTCCATTCTCAGCCTGGACAGGGGAAAACACCACCCACACCTCTACTAGTTGGTGAGGTAAAATACACATACCCACAATCCTTGAGCGTAAATGGATCTCCGCAGGAAAATCGTGGGTGATAGCGACCGAACGACCACCAACTTACTGTGCACGTAAAACAACGCAGAACCTAGAGCGTGAGAGAAGGTCAACTAAAAACGTCCCCGTGAAAGTGAGCAAGACCACCATGCCAAACGATGCGTGAGGATGGACTGAAACGACGGAGAGTGGAAGAATGCCCTCACGGTCGTGGTGTGAAATTGAATAATGGAGAATCCACATGGAGTGATGGGGTAGTGGTTTCCTGCCATCGTGAGAGTCAACCTGTTAGTGGAGTGTGTGCATGGGCAAGGACTGACAGTCCTACCACACTCCACTCCCTAACAATAACTGCCCCCAACTAACAGCAGAACAATTAAGGCGGTAGTTGGATGAGACAAGGGAAGGTGAGCAAGTCAAAAGAGTTTAACAACTGACACATGGCGTTTCCCCATAGTTTCAAAGTTTAATAATTGCCCCTCCTTATCCTTAGGAAAATCATGCCCTTTTCATCATGGTTGCATTGACATAGCTGGTTGGGTTTCATTTTAATTAAAGTGCATATTTACATGATACCGAAACTAATATGTGTCATATATCATGATATACCATCGGCAACGATTTCAATCGCCGAACATAACACAACCAAATCGATGGTGTGGCTTTTTCCTTTAGCTCCACACCACGATTAATTACAATATATACATCATATAAATTGAATGCAAACGGGGTCAAAACTGGGGTGTTACACCCAATAAAACTGTCAACTACCATTTTTATTGTCTTTCTTCCCAACCATTTATTCTTCCAGAAGGTGGTTGAGGTAGTTATTGCATGGAAGGGGAAGAGTATGGGGAAATTCGAATTGGCCAGAGCACCCAGTTTTGAATGTCATGTTTTGACTTCATGGGCAAGAAAAACACCAGAACTGTATGCCAGTTTCACTCGCGCATTATGTCTATGTTTTGGATTTCACGTTTTGAGAGTTGTAGGACATCTTACTCATCGATCATCATTATTCTCCATTCGTGGGGAAGCTCTTGGGTAGCTGAAGTCTTCCTATGTGGGTATCATTCGTGTTTTGCAAGCGTTTTCCCTTGGCGAGACTGTGATTGCTGTGTTGCAATGTTGTCTTGAACTATAGAGTGTATGAGACCCTGTTACTCGTGTTCCAAAGTAAATCCTGTGTTGTGGAGTCTCCTTGTGGTTGTTGTGTTGTGCACCCTGGTTTGGGTTTGAACTATGCACAAGACTTAGGAGTTGGAGAGACATAGAATGTGCTTGATAAATCTAGTGTGGAACCTCACAATAATATAAGAGTGGTTGGTGAACCTACTATGCACATCCTGAAGAGAACTGGAAGGGAAGGTGTAGCCTGAGGGACTGTGGCGCAGAGAAGGGGACACTTCCTTGTGTTGGGTGTGTAGGCAGTGGGGAAGCCAAGCCAGATAGGTCTTGTGGATGTGTTCTTAGCTCTCTAGATGAGCTCACTAGCTTAGGAGTTCTTCCTGCCCATTTCCTTATAGGCCTGATAAACCCAACTGGAAAGATGGCTTGGCTGGTAGCCTGATAAACCCATATGTTGGCTTGGTTATGTCTTATTGAGTATGACCTTGTGAGTAACCTTTGGCTGGACAGTCTGATAAACCCAACTGCGAATGTTGGCTTGGATAGGTATCCTGATAAACCCAATAGTGAGATGGCTTGACTGTGTACAGTCTGATAAACCCATATGTTGGCTTGACTAGTCCTTAAGGTGAATGTTGGCTTGACTGTGAACAATCTGTGAAACCCAACTATGTGATGGCTTGGCTGAGTGGCCTGTGACACCCATCTATTGGTTTTTTTTCCCTTGCAACCTGATAAACCCAACTGTGTTGGCTTGGTTGAGTTTTGTTGCACCCTTGGCTATGTATGAGTCTGTTAGTGTTCCCTTATTCCTTGAGGAAATCATGCCCAACTCGGGGGTGGCAGTGTTGCTGAGAGATTGATGAGCGCACTGGCCTATGGTTGGGTGGAATGTTGCAGTGACATAGCTGGTTGCAGGACAAGTTATTCTCAAGATAAGTGTTCTTGTCTATGTTAATCTCTGCAACTGTATTTTTTGCATTGAAATTGCTTAATGGAACTTGATGAACATGTTGGTTGTGTTGAATTGATGAATTGTTCCTTTGAATAACTACAATTATAGGCATCTATGTATGTTTCCTTCAATGCATTGTTAAACTAAGTTGTAGGGTTAGAATGTCGGATTGATGTTGGCCGGGATGGCCAAGTCTGTTCAAGACTTCGATTAGCAGGTCGAATTTCCGAGCATAAACCTTCTTCTGCAATGATTTATTTCGCAAGTGGGATGCAGGATGCAGAAGGAATCCTTTGGCAGATTTGGACCTCTGCAATTCCCTTTCCGCAACTTGCGGGATGCGGGATGTGGATAAGTCTTTTTGTGAATTACGGCTTTCTGCAGTTTTCGTTCTGCAACGCACCTTTCCGCAACTTGCAGGATGTGAGATGCGGCTTCAAGGATTTCGATTTTCACAACGGTCATTCCGCATGCGGGATGCGGGATCGCGGTGTCACAATTTCCACAATTCCCAATCCTGCAACTCAAGTTTTTCGCACCGTTGATTTTTTCCGGATGATTCTTAGCTGTTGATTTGATTCCAGATGCGGGACCATTTGTGATCGTTGATTTCCGTCGCTATCTCTCTCCGCCGTCCAATCTCCTATGAGATCTTTCCTTGCAGATTGTTGAACTGATCATTGGAAGACGGGAGGGAGTGTGACAGTATTGGAAATGTCGAGAAGTGGTTCACGGCCATGCCCTATGTTCGATGAACTGTAAAGGTTCTCGATGAAATTTTTAATTCTGCATGATAATGGTGTATGGGTACGCTACAGAGTGGTATCATAGCTGTTGGTTGCAGCATTGGGCCCGGATGGACCAGTATGGATAGTGCAAGGGATAAGAATATGTCGAATACCAGCATTGTAGTACGCTATAGGGTGGTATCTACATAATGGTGCCAGCACTACAACATGGTATTAGCGCTGCAGGTTGCAGTGTCGGGCCTAAAAGGGTCAAGTTGAACAGTCAACAGAGCTGTCGGTTACAGTATTGGGCCTAGATAGGCCAGGTGACAGTAAGTAAATGGTTTAAATTTTGAATTGTTGTGTATCTAACAAATAGTGTTTGATAACACATTTTGCAGAGTCATAGTGCATTTTGGAAGAGTGGGTTGTTGGCTCAGCCATGAGAACCTACGACATATATGATGCACGGGATTCCTACGAGCATGCGCAAGACGCTATGGGGGAAAACGTCTGAGATGGAAATGATGATATAGAATCTAACGGAAGGAGATTTCAAGAGAAGCCACTAGACATTGCAACCACCATGAGAAGCCTAATTAAAGCTTAGGAAGAGCAGCATCAGCTGAATGCTGCCATGTTGCAAAGTTTGATAGACATCCAACGACGGATGAGCTCAGGGCGACATACAACAAAACCAGAAGGTAGTAAGAGCAGTACCAGAAGAAGAAGAAGGTCTTCTAGTAGATCTCATGACTCTAAAGGATCCACTGAGGATTCTAGCTCTTCATCTCACAAGGAAAAGAGAAAGATACATTATAGAAACAACTCACAGGATGAGTTTAAGAAGGTAAGGCTGCCTAGCTTCAATGGTGAGACAAAGAACGGTCAAGAAGCTGAGGCTTGGCTTCTTGGGATGAGAAAAAATTTCCAAGTCCAGGACTATTATGGAAATATGAAGGCAAGAGTTTCCATCTTCAATCTGAATGGAAGAGCATCCATTTGGTGGGAGCACCTCAGTCGGGTAAAGAGGATCAGTGAAAGAAGGCTTCAGTGGAAACAATTCCAGAAGTATTTCAAGAAGAAATACCTCTCTGACAGGTACTATGATGACAAGATCAAAGAATTTCATGAGCTGAGATTGGGACAACAGAGCATGGAAGAGTATGCAAACAAGTTCCTAGAACTTTTGAGGTATGTCAGGTACATCAAGGACAAGAAAATGAAAATCCAACGTTTCCTGAGTGGATTGCCTCAGCCTTACAAAGACAAAATTGAGTTTTATGAGCCTAGAACGTTGGAAGAAGCAATAAGGAAAGATAAGTATTGCTATGAGCAAAGCAGAGGAAAACCTGACTATTAAAAGACTTGGAAGGACAAGAAGAAGGAGAAGTCCAACCAAAGGAAGAATGGTTTTAAAACTTCTAACTTCAGGAATTAGCAGAAGCAACCATCCCAAGCTGAGAAGCATCCAGCTAGAGTGGTGGGAGAAAAGCCAAGAGATCCACAGCAGATTAGAGAACCACTCCAATGTTGGAAATGTGGAGGACCCCACATGCGCCGATATTGTCCACTCGAGAATGAGAGTGCAAGGCCAACTTACAACCTTCAAGAGGCAGAAACAGTGGGTCAAGTAGCGAGGGTTGTTCCTAGGATTTACGCAGCGTTGGAGGACCACCAGGCAGATCATCAGTCAATCGTGGTTGAAGTTGTAGGTAAGATTGCTGAGCAATCTGTTTCTGTTTTGATTGACCCTGGTTCTACCCACAGTTACAATGCTCCTAGAATAGTGGATATTTGTGCTTTCAAGAAAGTAAGGCATAGTAAATCGTGGTTAGTTCAGCTAGCCACTAGAACTAAGAGAAAGGTTAGTGAAGTGGTAGAGAAATGTCCATTGGTGATGAATGGATGGATTACTTGTGTAGATCTGAATGTTCTACCCCTTGGTTCCTATGATGTTCTCATTAGAATGGATTGGTTAGAAGCTCATAGGGTAAAGCTTGATTGCTACCATAAGACTTTTGAATGCATGGATGAGGAAGGGAACCCAAGAGTTGTAAGAGGCATTCCAAAGGTAATTTCAGTAAGGCATATTTCAGCAATGCAGTTGAAGATAATTTGTAGGAAGGGTTTCCAGTTGTATGTAGCTCATATTGTGGAGGCAGCAGAGAATGAAACTCCTAGGTTGGAGGACTTTCAGGTATCGCAGGAATTCAGGGATGTTTTTCCTGATGAGATTCCAGGGCTTCCTCCAAAGAGGGAAATTGATTTCATGATTGAACGTGTGCCAGGAGCGGCACCAGTGTCCAAGACACCCTATAGAATGAGTGCACTAGAAATGTTAGAGTTGAAGATGCAACTGCAAGAGTTGTTGGAGAAAAAGTATATCAAGACGAGTGTGTCTCCTTGGGGAGCACCAGTTCTGTTCGTAAGGAAGAAAGATGGTACACTCAGATTGTGTATTGATTACAGGCAACTGAACAAAGTTACGGTGAAGAATAAAAATCCTTTACCTAGAATTGATGACCTCTTTGATCAAATGAGGGGAGCACAGGTATTTTCCAAGATTGACTTGAGGTCGGGTTACCATCAGGTGAGAATCAAGGATGAAGATATTCATAAGACAACATTTAGGACAAGGTATGGCATTATGAGTTTGTAGTGGTACCATTTGGTCTCACAAACGCCCCAACTACATTTATGTGCCTTATGAATAATGTCTTCAACAAGTATTTGGACAAGTTTGTTCTTGTTTTCCTTGATGACATTCTTGTTTATTCTAAGAATGAGGAAGAGCATGAAGGTCATCTGAGTTCGACATTACAATTGCTTAGGGAGCATCGGTTGTATGCAAAGTTGAGTAAGTGTGACTTTTATAAAGATAAAATTCAGTACTTGGGTCACATTATCTCAGAAGAGGGTATATCTGTGGACCCTGAAAAGATTGAAGCCATTATGAATTGGCCTACTCCAAGAAATGTGACAGATGTAAGATCTTTTATGGGACTTGCAGGATAGTACAAGAGACTCATTGAAAGATTCTCCAAGGTTGCACATGCCACTTAATTCTTTGCAAAAGAAGGGAATAAAGTTTGAATGGACAGTGAGGTGTGAAGAAAGCTTCCATCAGTTAAAGAATCTTCTCACAAGTGCATCGGTTTTGAAAGTTGCAGACCCAGAGAAGGATTTTGTGGTGTGTACTAATGCATGTGGTCAAGGACTAGGAGGATTTTTTATGCAGTACAACCACGTGATATGTTATGAGTCCAGAAAGTTGAAGGAACATGAGAAGAACTATGCTACTCATGATCTGGAACTTGCAGCCATAGTACATGCTCTCAAGATGTGGAGGCATTACCCTATGGGTAGAATATTTGAGCTAAGGACAGACCATTGTGGTTTGAAGTATTTGTTTGATCAACCTACTCTGAATGCTAGGTAAGCTAGATGGATGGAATTTTTATGTGAGTTTGATTTTGAGATCAAGCACATAAAGGGAAAAGAGAATAAGGTAGTTGATGCACTCAGCAGGAAGGTGCAGGAAATGCATGTGGCATCCATTAGTGTTTGCTAATCGGAGTTGAGGCAGTAGATTTCTAATCATGTTGCTGGAGATGAATTGTATGTGTAGGTCAAGGACAAGTTGCAACAACAAAGCCTTGAAAAGAAGTATGAGGGATATAAATTGGAAGAAGATGGACTTCTTACTTATAAGAACAGAATTTACATTCCAAATGCAGCAGATTTGAGGAGATTTGTTATGGATGAGATCCATCAAGCTCCATATTCTGGACACCCAGGATATCAGAAGACAATTTCTACAACCAAAAATCAATACTTTTGGCCAGGAATGAAAAAGGACATGACTGAATACATTTCAAGGTGCATGAAATGTCAGCAGGTGAAGGTTGACCCAGCAGGTTTGTTGCAGCCTTTGTCAGTTCCAGAATGGAAATGGGAAGTTATTTCCATGGATTTCATTACAGGATTGCCAATGACTTGGAGACAACATGATTCCATCATGGTTGTGGTGGACAAGTTGACAAAGGCAACCCATTTTATACTAGTTAAGTCTACACATAAGACTGATGACATTGCAAAGATCTTCATGAAGGAGATTTTTAAATTGCATGGATTGCCAAAGGAAATAGTCTCTCACATAGATGTCAAGTTCACTTCCAATTTTTGGAAGGGATTGTTTACATGTTTGGGTACAAAGATAAACTTCAGCACCGCCTACCATCCTCAGACTGATGGTCAGACAGAGAGAGTTAACCAAGTGCTTGAAGACATGCTTTGCGTGTATGTAATGGACAAACTAACCAAGTGGGAAG
The DNA here is from genome assembly GCA_001517045.1 of Pseudotsuga menziesii. NCBI lineage: Eukaryota > Viridiplantae > Streptophyta > Pinopsida > Pinales > Pinaceae > Pseudotsuga > Pseudotsuga menziesii. Next base: position 128,806 of record LPNX010747934.1, on the reverse strand, counting down.
ATTATTTACACTTGGTAGAGTTTGCTTATAACAATGGACAACAAGTATCCTTGGGGATGAGTTCGTATGAAGCTTTGTATGGCAGGAGGTGTAGGACACTAGTGACTTGGGATAATCCAATGAATAGAGTTGTGATTGGTCCAGAATTGCTCAAGGAAATGGAGCAAGAGGTTGTAAAGGTTAGGCAAAATCTAAAAGTACCCCAGGATAGACATAAAAGCTATGCTGATAAGCATAGGGTGAATAGAGAGTTCAGTGTTGGGGATCATGTTTACCTCACAGTGAGGGAAAAGAAGAGTTCCTTGAAACTTGGAAGTTGTGCGTTGTCACCCAGATATTGTGGGTCGTTTGAAGTGCTTGAAAGAATAGGGCTAGTTGCATATAGACGTGCATTGCCAACTAGCACTAGGGCTCATAATGTTTTTCATGTTTCTTTGCTTAAGAAATATATACATGACCCTAACCATGTGATAAAATGGGATGTGATTCAGGTGGAACCCGAGGGAGAGTTCTGAATCAAGCCAATGCAAATCCTCGACAGGAAGGTCACCATGCTCCGGAACCGAGCCATAGGACAGGTAAAGGTGCAGTGGGAGCACTACGGTCCTGAAGAGGCTACATGGGAGATGGAGGATGCCTTGCGATTGGCACATCCATTTTTGTTCGAATCTGCAGAGCACAGAGGGCGGTACCAGTGTAGCATTTTTGTTCAATTTTGTAAAGCATTAAGGATAGTGCTATTGAAGGGGGAGGGGAATGTAACACCCCGGTTTTGACCCCGTTGCATTAATGTATATGATGTAAATATTATATGGAATCATGACAAGGATCTCAAGGCCAAGGCCCTGTCATTGATTAATGTTTGGTATATAGGCGATCGTGGTTGATGCCTATGGTTTTTGTGCTAAGTCAAGCATGTTTGTAAACATCTTGTAAATATGCAAATTAATGAAAAAACCCACAACCAACTATGTCAATGCAACAAAAAATGAGATGGGGCACGATTTTCCTAAGGATAAGAGGGAGGGAATGTTAACCTTGAGCCAGTTTGGGAAAAGCCATGTTCCATGGGGAAATCCCATTAAAACTCTCAATTACCCTTTTTCTTGTCTTTCTTCCCAACCATTTATTCAACCAGAAGGTGGTTGAGGTAGTTATTGCATGGAAGGGGAAGAGTATGGGGAAATTTGAATTGGGCAGAGCACCTAGCTTTGAATGTCAAGTTTTAACTTCATGGGAAAGAAAAAAACCAAAACCGTATGTCAGTTTCACTCACGCATTTCGTCTCCATTTTGGATTTCACATTTTGAGAGCTGCGGGATGTCTTGCTCATCGATCATCATTATTATCCATTCACGGGGAATCTCTTGGGTAGCTGAACTCTTCCTGTGTGGGTATCCTTCACATTTTGAAAGCGTTTTCCCTTGGCGAGACTGTGATTGTTGTGTTGCAGTGTTATCTTGAACTATAGAGTGTATGAGACCCTGTTACTCGTGTTCCAGAGTAAAGCCTGTGTTGTGGAGTCTCCGTGTGGTTGTTGTGTTGTGCACCCTAGTTTGGGTCTGAACTATGTGCAAGACTTAGGAGTGTGCGAGACGTAGAATGTGCTTGATAAACCTAGTGCAGAACCTCAAAATAAGATAAGAGTGGTTGGTGAACCTGCTATGCACATCCTAAAGAACACTGGAAGGGAAGGTGTATCCTGAGGGACTATGGAGCAGAGAAGGGGACACTTCCTTGTGTTGGGTGTGTAGGTAGTGGGGAAGCCAGGCTAGATAGGTCTTGTGGAGGTGTTCTTATCTCTGTAGATGAGCTCACTAGCTTAGCATTTCTTCCTGCCCATTTCCTTAAAGGCTATTAGTCAGAAATACACACCTCCTGCGGACAAGAGCTGGTTCCTAGATCTGAATGGTTCAAGTCTAGAACAAAACACAAATACCAAATGTTAAACTTCCCCCAGTTTTGGTTAATTACATGAATAAAATTCCATGATACTTATCCCAAAGGTTGTCCTCCCTATCCTCACAGAAGAACCTGTAAAGATGGAAAACAACAAGAGAAACATGATAGCATACAATATAATCAACTAGATCTATGCTCATGACCAAGGAACCAAGCAATATATACAAATGAAACAACATATATGGGAAATAAAAGACATTTTTCATTAGAAATGATTGGAGAGACTACAACCTTCATGCCTTGGTGTTGATAGTTCCTTCCAATGGCTCCTTGCCTCTAACTTTACCTTGCCTCCAAAGACTCAAGAATGATTTTGACAGAGTTTGGGTATGAAACACAATTCTTCCTCTCTTTGCCCATGGGGGTGAGCTAGTATTTAAAGGCATGGGAGGATAGGAATGGTTAAGGATCTCATGGGTGAGGTGGAGATTAGATCCTAAAAGGGAGGATCTCGATATCCAGTTGGTCCTAAACCATAGGGATGAGGCTCCACGGAGGTCAGCTTCGAGAATCCTCTCGAAACTTCTCTTTTTGCCTTGAAAACTCGAGCACCGCTCCTCCAATGAAGAAAACAGGAGGTGATAAGCAGGAACGCTTCTTGCAGTAAATATAGAAGCGGAAACACCTCTCTTTGCTCATGTATCAGGAGCGGTGCTGCCCTAGCACCACCTTTTGTCAATGGAAGAGGAGAATTACCAGCTCAAAACAAGGAAAATTTGCAAGGGGATATTTTTTCCCTGTCATTTTTCTAGGGAAACTCTGAGGGATTGGAGCAAACAAGGGAATACCTATCTCATAACATGATGGTGACAAGATTTCAGTTTAACAGAGGCCTGATAAACCCAACTGGAAAGATGGCTTGGCTGGTAGCCTGATAAACCCATTTGTTGGCTTGGTTGTGTCTTGTTGAGTTTGACCTTGCGAGTAATGTCAAACCCCAAAATTTTCAAAAAAATTTAAAACTTTGAAAAAAACATAAATTGCAGTCTTTAAAAATGTTGAATTGGATGTTGATAATGAATAATGTAAGAGCAATACCTTTTTATTTCTAATCCTTTAAAGAATATTTTCTTTTCAATTACTGAATGTTTTTCTGTTTGTGACATAAGGTGAATTTGTCGTGAAAAGATGGGGCTTACTTAGCGTTATGCTAATGCATAAAGTTCATTCTGTTCTTACAGCTGACAGGTAAAGTTCGAGTTACTGCTAACAATTTAAAGTAATACTCGTCCAATTGTTGTATCAATTCAATCAATAAAATTTAACACATGCTAGCCAGTTTTATCTTGCCTTGGAGGTAAAGCTTTTTACTTATTCTTTTAAGATTTTCTTTAGATTTTCTGATACGTCTATAATTTACTAGTTGTAAAGAAAATAGAAAACTGATCATGTTTCTTTCTATCTCAAAAGTGTATTCGAATTAATATAACAGGCCTAATTCTCTTTACTTATTGTCACTGCACTGTATCGAAGAATTTTAATTTAGAAAAGTCTTGTAAGGTAAAAACCAGGTGTACTGTCTGAAATAACTCTTCTGATATTTTTTTGAGTTTTTATAAGAAAGATACATTACTTCTTTTTATAGTGACAGTAAGGGAATAAACTAAAACACTTAAAGCGTGAGTTCCAGATATTCATAATTTAGGCTTATTAAAGTTTTCACGACCAAATCATTAAAGAAGATGGCGAAAGTAGATTACCTAAAGTTACTTAGCTATATTCTTCTTATTCATATCTTTGAAAACCTTTAAATTAAGATTGACTACCTTAAAAACTTCAAGTTGCCATACAGAAATGTTAACCAAGAAATGTATGTTATCCGTCGGAATAGGATAAGAGCAAGTATAGAGTAAGTCTCCCCAGTTTTATCTCATAAACTGCAACCTACAGTTTTTCATTTTTAACTCTATTCGAAGGTAGGATAAATAACAAGTATTTTCTCCTATCTAAACAAATAAATATCCTCTAACACAATGCATCTGAATTGAAAATGTCTTACAAAGTTTTACCTATTATTAGGGTACAAACAACAAGTATAGGGCGTAATGTATAGTGCTAGACTTATCATTTTGTCTATATCACTAATCCTTGTAAAAATATAACTTCAAAAACATTTTAAGTTAGAATCCATTATGTTTGTAATCCTAAACCATACTCTTGTTGTTTATAACATGTATATCCAATATTTTATAATGCATAGTCTTGTTAGGCAAGGTAATAAAGCCCTTTATTTAAACTCCACGATGATCAAGGTATAATTATAGATTTCAATACCAAAGCAATTTATATGGTTTAAGCCTAAAACAAGGCAATCATAATATAAATCATTTGCAATAATGTTATTCACGTTTTGATGTGTCAGGTCAAAGCATAATCTACGTTTATCATAGTCTCCGAATGGGAAATGATTGAAATGTGCATAATTTCAACGAGCAGTGAGAACTATAGTTCTCAACCCACTTCCATGCAATAATTTAAGCACTGACGTGGTCACGTCTTGACCTAGCATCTGCGCCATATAACTTGTCCTGACCGTGTGCTTGGCATTCCTCCTTTGCGTTCGGGCCTTTGGCCGCAGCTCTGCAAACCCTTGTTGTCTCTGGTTCGATCCACCACTAGTTTACGATTTGTCCACGAGCCTCCTCTCAAATCGATTCCTCTTTGGCTCTGCTAGCATTTGGAAGGAGTCTTAACCTCTCCAGTTCGCAGTTTACTTTGTATTGCTGCCATTACTAGGGTTTTAATTTGGTGGAGTTACTGTTTGCTCCTTCGGCTCCATCGTGCATTGGTTTCTCTCCTCATTGGGTGTTACGCACTCTCTTTAGCTGTGCTATCAGTTGGTGGCAACGTTTGCAGGATATTCCCTTCCTTAAGTTACGGGGTTCCATACTCTGTTGGGCATTTGCGATACCACCATAGCTGGTCACGATTTTTGAGTTAGTTCTTCACGGGACTGTTTGCCTCAAAACACTGCGAGGTTTTGAAATTTACCAGGTAATATATATATACTATTTTTCCTTCACGTTACTGCGTTAGTCTCAGTTCTTCTTCTTTTATTTAATTCTTGCAAATATAAACAATGAATAACACTCGGTTGCTCCTTGAACTTGCAGGTAATGATGCTCGTCCCCTCGGCCTGTCCGTTGTTTGGAACTTCGGCACCACAGTCTTCAGTAAGCTCCGGTCTTTTCACGGCTGGTTTACCTTATGCAAGTCCTTGCCAGTAACGATGGTTTCGCCAAATAGTTTTTGTTCGACCTGTAGGGTTTTTAAGTTGTTTTTATTTTAGTTTAAACTACAAGCTATAGGGTTTATACCCCAGCTTGTAAGCATAGCCTTACATCTTAGACTGTAAAATGTAATACGCCTTGGCTATATTGCCAATGCGACTTGGTTTGTAAATACTTCTGGTTGACCTGAATCCGAACAGGCTGTAGCCTTCTTTTGATATTATTATCTTTCAACAGGCCGTAAAGGCTGTAAGCCATTACATTGGTTTTAATGTGGTTGTATCTCGTTGTTATTACTGTTTTGTCAGTTATTAATATTGTATACTGGTATAAATTTTTGTTGAATATCTTTCGATATATATAACCTGTAACTAGTTTTTATATAATCTTTTTCTTACACTCTTATAGTAAAAACCTAAAATAATCTTGTAAGTGTTATGTTTATGGCTGGAATAAAATTTATCTTTTACTTCTGTAGTTGTGAACGAAACAAAAAATTTATAGGGTTTAACCCTAAATCAAGATTTAGTTCTTTTGTACAGTTTTTAAAACTCTGTTGGTTTGTAATACAATAAAATTTTAAGAGATAACCACTCTCTGTCGAGTGTTACACCAGTTCTTGTTTAATCTTTAATTTTTAAGATAACAGCTTGTTCTTCTTTTAAAAAGAAGAACCATACCATTAAGCTGTGGATAAACTTTATTAAAGAAGTTACAGTAGGGTAAAAATAAACTTGTGTTACTATTTCTAAAGGTTGGTAGGATTTATACCCTTCCATGGTTATAATGTTAGTATTACTTCTGTTTCTTCCTGTAAATATTATTAGTCTATGCGCATTAGTTTCTATATTAACTTCTATTTTTTTTTTAAGTTATCAAGCATACCTTATATTTTACCTAACATATTTTGT
>LPNX010747934.1:106044-121989 GCA_001517045.1 Pseudotsuga menziesii | reverse complement strand
TGCTGAGTCATCAATCCTACTTAGGATTAAGTTTAACATATTGTCTCAGAAAATAAAAGTAAAGCAATTATATAATTTTACAAAATTGGGGTATGTGACAAGTAACCTTTGGTTGGATAGTATGATAAACCCAACTGTGAATGTTGGCTTGGCTAGGTATCCTGATAAACCAAACAATGAGATGGCTTGACTGTGAACAGTTTGATAAAACCATCTGTTGGCTTGAATGGTCCTTAAGGTGAATGTTGGCTTGACTATGAATAGTCTGTGAAACCCAACAGTGCGATGGCTTGGTTGAGTGGCCTGTGACACCCATCTGTTGGTTTGTTTTCCCTTGCATCCTGATAAACCCAACTATGTTGGCTTGGCTACGTTTTGTTGCACCCTTGGCTATGTATGAGTCTGCTAGTTTCCCTTATTCCTTGAGGAAATCATGCCCATCTTAGTGGTGGCAATGTTGCTGAGAGATTGATGAGCACACTGGCCTATGGTTGGGTGGAACGTTGCAGTGACATAGCTGGTTGTGGGACAAGTTCTTCTCAAGATAAGTGTTCTTGTCTATGTTAATCTCTGCAATTGTATTTCTTACATTGAAATTGCTTGATGGAACGTGATGAACATGTTGGATGTGTTGAATTGATGAATTGTTCCTTTGAATAACTGCAATTATAGGCATCTATGTATGTTTTCCTTCAATGCATTGTTAAACTAAGTTGCAGGGTTAGAATGTCAGATTGATGTTGGCCAGGATGGCCAAGTCTGTTCAAGACTTCGATTAGCAGGTCGAATTTTTGAGCACAAACCTTCTTCCGCAATGGTTTATTCTGCAGGCGAGATGCGGAAGACATCCTTTGGCAGAATTGGACCACCGCTATTCCCTTTCCGTAACTTGTGGGATGCGGGATGCAGACATGTCTTTTTGTGAATTACAACTTTCTACAGTTTTCATTCCGCAACGCACCTTTCTGCAGCTTGTGGGATAGAGGATGCGGCTTCGTAGATATTGATTTCCACAACAGTCATTCTACATGCCAGATGTGGGATAATGGTATCGCGATTTCCACAATTCCCAATCCCGCAACTCAAGTTTTTCATGCCGTCGATTTTTGCGGGATAATTCTTAGCTGTTGATTTAATTCCAGATGCAAGACCATTTGTGATCGTTGATTTTCGTCGCTATCTCTCTCCATCGTCCAATCTCCTCTGAGATCTTTCCTTGCATATTGTCAAACTGATCATTGGAAGACAGGAGGGAGCATGTTAGTGTTGGAAATGTTGAGAAGTGGTTTGTGGCCATGCCCTGTGTTCGATGAATAGTAAAGGTTCTCGATGAAATTTTTAATTCTGCATGATAATGGGGTATGAGTACGTTACAGATATATGATCTGATGATCGAGGGTACAGTAGAGTTGCTAGGCTGTAAAATGTCACTGGTGTAGCCACCCATAACAATAATCAAAATTAAGGTTGGGATGGACCAAGGCTTTATTGTCGTTCCAACCCTTGTTAAAATCTGGTATTATTAGGGCACCAAGCTGGAATAAGGGTCATAGTTTTGAACTTTATGATTTTCGAGCAGGCTCCAAGAATTTGAAATCTTGAACAACTTTCATCCTTTGTGACAGATCTTTTTTGCAGGGCTTGGATCGGATTGTCGGGGTATTTGAACAGATCTGGTTCGTCTTTGGGTGGTTTATGCAGGATCATCCCGCGTTCCATTTGCCACCATCTGTTTCTATTTCAGATCCGTTAGCTCGCGTAAATTGGAGTAATTGACCTGCATCATGTTGTTGGCTGAGCGTTTGGTTTACTACAACTGGGTTTGTATTACTTCCTTTGCTTATTTTGATCTCCCGGATTAGTTATTTTTTCTTTGTGTGAGCGTTCTCCTGAGATGGTCTCTAGAGGGGGTCCCCCCCTTCCCCGTCCTCCTGATATCGAAGCTTTTAAATGCATCATAGCTTCTTGTGGGAAGAGGAAGGGCAGTGCATTGGCCCAGACCTTTGTGAAAAAAACAGAAATCCCTTTTGTTGATCTCCCGGCAGCACGTCCTTGCCAGACTTCCTTGAATTTAGATGAGCGTGGGATCATTGGTCAATTTACAAGATTATGGCCATCCCCGAAGGCCACTGATGGATGGGTTTTATGAAATTGGAGGCCTCTGGTTTCTGAAGGAATCTGTAGTCATCTGGTTGGCAGAGGCTATTACGTTTTTGTTTTTGATTTTGCAGCCCACCGAGACCTTATCTTTCAAAATGGTCCTTATTTTATGGGTCCCCAGGGACTCTATCTGAATAAATGGACCCCTGATTTCGACCCTATCCAAGATGTCCCTTCAGCTGTTCCTATTGGGTTAGGATGCCCCATCTTCCTCTTCACTGTTGGAATTTAGAATCATTGGAAACCATTGGGAATAAGCTCGGAGAATTCATAGACAAGGCAGAAAAGAAATATCAATACTCGTGTGTTCGAATTTGTGTGGAAGTGGATATAGAGATCGGGTTCCCGGAGGCAATTAGGTTAAATGTTGCTGATTGGTCTTACGTTTAGGAGCTTAACTATGAACAACTTCCATTTAGGTGTCGTCGCTGTCATGGCTATGGCCACTTCACCTATAATTGCAAGAAGAAATCATAGGTAGAGATGGGAAAAGATAACACAAACCAATGGACACAAGTTCAGAAAGTAGGCCCAACTAAACAATTTAAAGGCAAAGGAGGCAATGTTGGGAATGGGGCTCTTCCTAGTGAGAAAAAATCTTTAAATATTCAGTCTAAAGGAAATGTTACTTCAACTTCAAACCCATTCTTGGTCTTAAGTCCTTATGAGGATCTGAACACGCCTATTCTTGAAGAAGGTGAGCTGCAACAATCAGAAGTTCATAAGGATGAGGGTGAAGAAAATCGAGTGCCTCATGAAACTGATCGAGTCCTCTTGGAATTTCCTCAAGTTGATGTTAGTCTGCAGGATTTCCATAAATCCCTGTAGTATCTTCCTCCTCTCCTTCTTATGTAGAAGTTGTAAAGAAAAACGCGGTAGACTCCTCTAGTTCCTTAGAATATGATGAACAATTCACTAAAAATGCACGAAGGAAATCTAAAAAGGAGACCAGAGAAGAAGAAGCTGAGAGGCTTAAGATGCAAGGCATCCAAGTGACAATTGAAATGTCATATGGAAGAAGCAAGCGAAATCGGCCCTTAAAGGGAGGTTCTACTCCCTTTCCCATGGGTAAATAATGTTGATCATATCTTGGAATTGTAGGGGGTTGGGGAATCCAGCGAAGGCTGAGGTAGTAAAAAATATTCTAAAAATGGATCTAGTTGGCATCCTCCTACTCCAAGAAACTAATATAGAAGAGGCATCTCTTTTATCCATTAGCCGACTTAAATGGAAAAAGAACACAGGTGTAGTTGTAAGTGCTAGGGGTACCTCAGGAGGTATAGCTACCTTATGGTCTGATGAAAAAATTATTCTTAACTCTTTGTATGTTACTCAGCACTGGATCTTGACTGAGTTACAACATATAGCTAGTAAGATTGGTTTTTCTCTCTTCAATGTATACGTCCCAGTTTATTTTCTTGAGAAAAAAGCTTGCTAGAAATCTTTGTCAAAATTTTTGTAGCTTCATTCTCCCATAAATACAATAGTTGCAGGGGATTTAAATATAATTTTAGACCCAAAGGATAAACGCAGTGGTGTTCAAGGCAAGGACCCTTTCCAGGAGGTCGTGGACTCCTTGATACAAGACATTGATCTTCTAGATTTTAAACCCAAGAAGGACAACTTTACTTGGACCAACAACAAAATGGGGGAAGCTCATATCTCTGCTAATTTGGACATGTTTTTAGTTCAAAGCAAGTTGTTGGATGGAAATGTTTTAATTTCCTCCAAAATTTTACCAATCCTTATGTCTGACCACCACCCAATTTCACTATTGATGGAAGAAGAAGAAAACCTTGGGCCTATCCCGTTCAATCCTCTATGGATTGAGAGGGAGGGATTCTGGGATATCATTTCTTAAGTGTGGTCTCAGTATGTCATGGGCTCACCAAGCTTTTTCTGGGAACAAAAAATTAAACTTACCAATTCTGCCTTGAAAAAATGGATTAAAATTCCTCTCTCTAATCCAATGAGCAGTAGAGTTCAGTCGGTGCAGGCTTTAGGGGAGATTCAAATGAATATGGAGAATGTTGTTGTATCCAAATTGCAGCCGGTGATTGAGCAAGCTGCACAAGTTAAGTCCTCTCCATCCTTTCGTCAGGAGGAAGATCAACTATGGCTCAAATCCCATAGTCTTTGGCTGCTATCTGGGGACAAAGATTCTGCATTTTTCCATAGACAGTGCATATCCAGATTGTCTTGTAACCATATTTCAGAACTATGCAATAGCAATAGTGAAGGAGAAGCTATCAAAGTTCATTTGCATTTAAAACAAGCTTCTTTTTTACATTTCCAAAGTTTATTCCACGAGGATGGAATCTCAAATGAAATCTTGGCTGCTGATTTTTCATCCAATATTCCCTCTTTGGTCATCCAGGAGGACAATATTGGGCTTTTGAAACCATTCTCCGAAAAAGAAATTGTAGATGTCATTTGAGCTATGGAACCGGACAAAGCTCCCGGTCCAGATGGATTCTCTATCCACTTCTTCAGATCTTGCTGGATCTTCACTAAATTTGACCTTCTCCGTATGATCTCAGCCTTCCTTAAAAAAGCCAAAGTAGGAGGGAGCACAAATTCAACCTTTCTAGCTTTGATTCCAAAGGATGGAAACCCAGTTTCTTTGGATAGGTTCTGTCCCATTTTGCTCTGTAATGCCTCTTATAAAATCATGTCCAAGCTCTTAGCTAATAGATTGAAACCTCTGTTAGGATATTTAATCTCTCCTCTCCAGGGGAATTTTGTTAAAGGAAGACAATTGTTAGATAACGTGATCGAAGTTCAAGAAGCTCTTCATTCCAGCTCTCAAAGGAAGGAGAAAGGCATGCTCATCAAGTTAGACATGAAAAACGCCTTCGATCGGGTCAAGATTTCCTTTCTCTTCCAAGTTCTCATAGCTTTTGGCTTCAATGCATATTTTGTTTTCTTGATCAAATTGTGTACAGACAGGCCTTGGATTGCGCCTCTTGTCAATGGCAGGCCAACAGATTTCTTTCAAGCTTCAAGAGGTCTCTGACAAGGGTGCCCCTTGTCTCCTTTTCTATATATTTTGATGGTGGAATATTTAAGCAGAAAGCTTTTAGCTGAATTGGCTATAGGTTCTCTCCTAGGCATCAAGATTTCTAGTGGTGTGAATCCTATTAATCATGCCCTTTTTGTGGATGATTCTCTCCTATTGGGAGGAGCGTCCCTCTCCATTGCTAGGGCTTTCAATGGAATTTTACTAAACTTTTGTATAATTTTAGGAGCTTTGATAAACAAGAATAAGAGTGTTGTCTATGGATGGAATGTTGACCAACGATCTTTGCTTAGAATTTCACATTTCTTGGGATTTCCTGGTTTTTCTAAGTGGAAAAATATCACTTATTTGGGCCTTCCTTTAACTTTGGGTCCTAATCCTTCATCGTTGTGTTTGTAAGTGATTTGTAATTTAAAAGAAATAATTGTTTCCTGGGGAGGCCAATGGTTGACTAAGGCTGGTAAACTAATTCTAATAAAGGTTGTCATATCAACACTTCCCATCTTCCAATTCTCCCTGCTTCTTGCCCCTAAGTCCATATCGGCTCAGAACTCCAAACTTCTTAGAGATTTTCTTTGGGAGGGTGGCAATGGAAATCAGAAAAAGATGCACTTGGTAAAGTGGGATATTCTCAAAAGATCCATTCTAGAGGATGGATTGCAAATTAGAGACCCTGAATTGACAAATTTAGCATTGGGAGGAAAGCCCATCTAATAGTTGTATTCAAACAAAAATCACTTGATAAGCATGATCTTTTGGCGGAAATATATAAAGGGTGGTTCTCTAAGAAACTTAAAATCTTCTAATATCCCTACGGGCACTGCAATTTGGAATTTGTGTCGAAGAGGAATTGATAAATTTCAATCTTAGCTTTATATAGTCCCTGTAAATGGGAAAATGATATCTCTTTAGGATGATAAAATCTTAGGTAATCCTCCATTGTCCACTATCAATTCGATAAATGAGATAAAGAATTGGTTAACTAACAAAGGTCTTCTTCGGCTAGTGTATATTTGTCCTTGGGACAGTGTTGGGAATTGGGTGGACTGGTCCTTTCCCGAGCTCCCAGAGCAACTTATATATCAACAGGATTTGCTGATTTTATCTCTATCGGGATTAGCACCTGTTAATTGTTTCTCTAAAGATGTATGGGGATGGGGCCCCTTTGGAAATTATTCAGCAGCACAAGGCTTCTCTGAATTGCAAGCTCCCCATGCCTCTAGCTTATCTCCTGAGATCTGGAAACTTGTCTAGTCTTCCTATTGTATTCCCAAGGTGATTTTTTTTCAATTGGTTGCTTGTGCATAAAAGGGTATTGACAGGAGAGAATCTATGCAAACATGGTTTCTATGGGCCATTTCGGTGCTACCTTTGCATTGATGCCGATGAATCATCTGATCATATTTTTATTAACTGTTCGTTCTCTCATTTAGTGTGGAAATTGGTTCTCAATGGATTGTCTGATCCTCCCTCTCATATTTTAGTTGTTCCTTTATTCATCTCCTGGAGTGATCATATACCCTTCTGGAACGAATGGTTTCTTGATTCTAAAATAATTTTATTAACTGTTCGTTCTCTCATTTAGTGTGGAAATTGGTTCTCAATGGATTGTATGATCCTCCCTCTCATATTTTAGTTGTTCCTTTATTCATCTCCTGGAATGATCAGATACCCTTCTGGAACGAATGGTTTCTTCATTCTAAAATAAAAAAAATCAGTCTGGAAAAACATTTGGCACTCTATTTTGAAATGTGTTCTCTGGAAATTGTGGCTAGCTCGTAATGATACTCTTTTCAACAGCGTGTCGATTACTCCCCAGTACGTTGCAGTAAAAATTAAGTCACAAATTGCCAAATGTGTCAACTCCATGGTCCCTTCTTCATCGTTGCCGGATGAAGTAATTACATGGATGGCCAAGAGCCTGATGGGATATTCTAAAAAAAAAATCAATCTCGAAACTTATGAGTCCTCCAATTTGGAGATTGCCCTGCAGTGAGCTTGATTTATCAGCCTGGTGGGTGAAGTCTCCTTCGGCTTCCATTTTTTTTTATGGGGCGTCCAAGGGTAATCCTAGTATTTTCGGAGCTGGGGGTCTGATTATCTCACCAGATAGAGAGTCAGAGTTTTTCTTCAGTTGGGGGTTAGGAATCATGTCGAACAATCAGGCTGAAAGTTATAGCCTTCTCAAGGCGTGCTAGATTGCAATCTAGAGTGGGTATAAATCAATCCAAATCTTTGGAGATTCAGAATTGGTGATCAAATTGCTAAATTCAGATGGGCTCTTCAATAACTCAGCCTTGAATAAAATTTTGCAGAGAATCTGAATTTCCTTTTAAAATTTTGAACATGTCACCTTCTTTCATATTCTTCGGTGCTTAAACAAACGTGCAGATTTCTTGGCTAATAAAGCTTGCATTTTGGCTCAAGGCATGATCACTCTTAATGGAGAACTTATCATATTTCAACCTATCCCTTAATCTGAGATCTCTTTGTAAGTAGCGAGCATGCTATTGTAAGAAGCTTCTTCATCCTTTGAAGGTTTCATTGTATAAATTCTGCCATGAGTGTAATTGGTTGATTTAGTAATAACTATATCAGACCTGTATTTTTTCATAAAAAATTATCCGTTTTTGTTAAAAAAATATGGTATTATTAGCCTGTTGCATGTCAAGTGTTTTGGAAACTGTTGCAGTTGCAACCACTACCCCAAAATTTTATTATTTTAGGGCCCCTCCTTAGAGTTTTAGGTTTTGAGTTTTCCTTGACCACTTTTGTTCTCCGAAAACCCTTTTCCATGACTTTTTTTTTAATTTTTTCCACAAGTTAGAAAGAGCCTTTGTCAAAGTTTAAAATTCAGTTTTTTCACCCGATGTATCGGTTGAACTCATCCAGTCTAGCCGACACATCGAAAGAACTTGAGTTTTTCATCCTATTTTTTCCTACTCTTCTTCGAGTCTCAGAAACATATTTATGAGTTTGCCGACACAATGGCAAAACTGGAGTTTTGGAGCCAACGTTCTTGACGATTTCCTTTCTTTGTCTTTTCATTGTTCGATCGGAGCCTTCATAGAATATTCTCGGGGATCTCATTTAATTTTTTCGTATTGGACCAAGTCGGGGAGTCGAGCCGATTCCATCGTAGAGGATTCATCTTCTTATCCGCCAGCCTATCGTCGAGAGCTTTCGTAAGTTTGTCGACGAGCCTTTTTTGGAAGTATATGCCGACATCATCGACATGACTCATTTTCTCAAACTGATATGTCTGGATGAGCTGATCTTTTGTAACCAAGGATCTTTTCGTAGTTTGGCTGATAAAGTTCGCAGGAGTTCTTATTGAGTTTCCACGATGGTGTCGGAGGAACTCTAGTATTGGAGCCGACGCCGTCGTGGGTGATCTTGTTTTCACTCTCGCTAAGGATTGAAGGATCCTGCCGATAGTCTTGTCATCGACAAGAGTGTTGAGTACTATCTGATGACATCAGATTTGTTCCGTAAGTCCAACCAACACCATAGCGAGCTTTTTGTTTTGTTTGCCGATGCAGATAGTTTTGTCAATAAGGGCTTATAACTTTGGCGCCAAACGACGTTTTTCACCCGTGGGTCATTAAACCACTAAGCGGTTGCATTTAATGTTGCCTTTTACATTTTTTTCTATATAAGTTTGGGAGATTTATGGACTCTTATCACTTTCCGTTTTGAACACTTCCAATGGGAGACTGCCATTTGGATCTTCTATGAACCAATCGAGCTAGTTCATTCGCTGAATGCCCAGCCACCATTTGTCAGGTAGGCTCCAAGCTCCATCACGATTGCATTTTTTTTTTTGTTGGCAAACTGGTGGAACCCCCCTGACTAGCAGGGTTTCCATTGGCTAAGTAACCACAAACCAGGGGCATCTAAGCTATCAAAATCACTCGGGGATCGCACCCGGCCTGGACCGTACCAACCATTAATATGGTTGGATTTTTTGGTATCTGACAGGATTAGAACCGATGAAACGAGATTAGGGATGTCTTAACCATACCTCACCACCAACTGTTCTACATCCCGCGAATGCATTTTGTTAACATGATGTGAAAAAGCGGTTTTTGAGGGGTTTACATGTATGATTTTTAGGGTTTTTTCAAGCCATAATGTTTTTAGGTCTTGCTTGACCCCTTGAGGTTTCTTTTTGTTTTTTGGGAGGTTTACTGACCTCTGGAGGATTTTCCCCAAGTTAGGATGCCCCACAACCCTTGGTGTTTCTTTTTCGTTTCCATCATGCTGGGATGGCCATGAAAGGTTTTCTCACCTGCTATGTTCCCCCCGTCCTCGTTGCCCAAACCATGCTTTTTAGTTGGTCAGACTTGCTTATTGGCAGGGTTACGACCAATCGAGTGTTTCGCCAACTGCGCCTCCCCTGGCTTATTTTGTTATACTTGAGTGGGTATCATCGTTGGCCGAAGTAGTGTTGAAGAAGATTTCCCTGTTTGATTGAGAGTAAGGTTCAGACTGACCCTTGTTGTCAAAGCCATTGAGTCGTTGTAGGGTTTCAATTGGTTTATGTGGGGAGATTTCCTAGTTTGTTCTTTCAGAGTAAAGTGTGAGTGTCAAGTAAAGAGAAAATCCCAGTCATGCAATATGTAGAACAATATTGGCAGAAAGCCTCTGATGACTTTTGTTTTCCAAAAAACTAAGGTCTAAAACCTGTACATCATGAGAAGTTTGTTTTTTGGATAAGTCTAGCCGTGACCTAATATTCACCATTTGGTTTTTGGAGTAGCATAATAACCTTTGCTTCATATTGTAGAGTCTTTTGAGATGTCCGAAAATGAGTTGGTAAATACATTTTTATGAATTGAAATCTCATGTTTATCATCTGAAGTTTTATTCGTTATCTGACATTTCCTTTTGTTCATCTCAGTATTTTCTTAATAATGCATGCATGTTGGAAAGCGCAATAACTCTAAGACATGTTTTGGTGTGTTTATAAAAGTCTCAATCCTCATACGACATCATGCCTAAGAAAGGGAAAAAGAAGGCCAAGGCGATGGGAGAAGATTCAGGTGTAGATATTTTACCCGGGACGAAGATTATTTACAGAGATACGAAAGCCTTTACCGGAGCCAAAGCAGTTTGTAGATGGGGTCAGATTTATCAGATGATTAAGGACCAGGTTGTTCCAAATGCAGGTTTAGAGGACATACCAGTGTATGTAAATATAATTAAATTCACTATCATGAAAGTATCTACACGCTCCGAATTCTTCCCATGTGCCTAGGTAATCGGTTGGATTCTACCAGAGGCAAATACAAATACTATGATCCTGTCAAACACATAAAAACAGGGTTTTGCTGCTTTCAGCCCTGCGTATATAACTAAAGCATGTAAGCTACCTACACCCCAGGTTTACATGACAGATAAATGGATAAAGGACCTGGACTTAAATGTGTTTGAATTTGTGAAGAAAATGATGGTATCCAGGAAGTAGTTTCGCCAAAAACCCTTGGGAGAATACGAAACTAACAGCTTACTCACCCCCTACCGAATCTTAGCCCTGATGCTGAATCGAATCTTCGGTCGGGAAAATGGGAAAATTTATAAGATAAGATGGATACCCTTGATATATTGCATATCCATGCAAGGTACTATTTTCAATTGGGTCGACATTGTGGCAAGCAACCTATATTCATGCATAGTTGCAGCACTTGGGGGTCCGACTCAAAGGAACTTAGAATTTTATATGAGCCCTTTCTTAATTGACTGCATCTTATGCACACATTCTTTCTCAGCTCTAAATTGCAAATGGGATCCTGCCAGGACTCCTATATACTTTGCATATCAAATCTTATGGGCACATAACTATTATAGTTTATATAAGAACAATTGTGATGATTTTCTGATGCCACTATACAAGCTATTATTTCTTAAAGATTGCAATTGCATGTCTGAAGGAGCATTAGAGACGGTGAATGAATATGGGGATTATTTTTATCTCTGAGGAAGGTCTATATTTAAGAATGTATGGGGGATCCAAAGCTCCTTCCTTGCTACCAAAATATGCCACAAATTATGTTATTCATAAAGAGGTAGTAGGGAAGCTGTATATAGACGGGCTCGTGAACTTTCTGTTTGACATGAAGAAAGTCATATATCCTCCATTACCATTTTGTATTGGTAGTTATAGATCTGCTAAGGTAAAAAGTGCTCCCAATTTCATGAGGGAGCTTGAAAATTTTCATTTCAGAGAAAAATGTTTCCGTAGAAATGATCCTTGGGACAGGGTCTCGAAATATTGTGCATCCGTAGGGGTACACTTTGAATACACTCATCATTAGGATAAGGATGAGAAAACATATCGCAATGCATGTAGCATGGCTACTTTGAGCAAGAGATTCAAGAATAAAATCACGACCGTAGGAGGCAAAGGAAGTATTAGTGGGACTACTGAACAACAAAAGCAGAATGCAGAAGCTGCAAAGAAAAGGGAAGAGGAGGGTGGAAGGTTATTACAGGAAGTAGAGTAACGATTAGCTAAGGAAGCACATAAGTAGAAAGAAGAAGAAGAAGAAAAGAGGCAAAGGGAGGAGGATGAAAGGATGCAAAAGGAGGTTGGCCGAACAAGAGAAGAGGTAGAAAAGGCAACTGAAGAGCTTAAAAAGAAGAAATATGAAGATTAGGGTAGAGAGAATCAAGAGCAGGACCAATCCAATGACGGTCCATTGTATCTTTTGTCCCATCGGGTAGCACGACGGTAGAAAGCCAAGTTTCCTTGATAGAGCTTGAATTGGCACCTTTCATCCCATCTCATGCACATGCCGTGGCTAACTTAGATACAATTTTCTTTGACCAGATCAAGAAGAGAATTGTGAGAAGGTCACAAAAAAGGTTGAAAACAGGTGATCAGCTTGTAGAAATCGTGGTAATAGAAAAGACAATCATTGAAAGGACAAATGAAGACCCTAAACTCCTTGTAATGGAAAGCGTAGCAACAAATCAAGCCAATGTAGATAATGTCAGCAAGTTGGTAGAGGATGTTGAGTAGTATAAAGAAAAGATGCCCCAAATGAAGGAAACTCTGAGAAAAGAAAGAGGAGAGGGACAAGATTTAAAAAGGAAACACGATGATATTCTCTTAGAGTTTGAGAAACTCAAGGAAGCATATCAAGTGCTGGAATCAGACAAGGATGCACTAACATTGTCAATTGCAATCACTAAAGGAGAAAAGAGAGATATTGAAAGCAAGGTTTCAGAGTTGGAAAAGTAGAAAGCCGCAGCTGATAAGAGAGCAGAAGAACTAGAGATTCATAATAGCCTACTAGAGAAGAAGCTCAAGGTGGAAAATGAAAAACAGCTCGATGTAACTCCATTCCGTAATCAAGCATTTTTGTTGCAAAGAAAAATAAATCAGGTACAATTAAAGTTGGCAGAGGAAATGTATAAGATTAAACAGATAGAGGCTAGACTAAAGGAAATAGCACATGACTCATCGGAGTTTAGAAAAAGGTTATCAGAAGTTGTAGAACTTATGCAAAGTCAGCTGACTTGGATCAGAGCTAATTCATCCTTCCTGGATAACATCCCTCAAAATACTACAGGAGGATTGAAGATGGAATTGGCACTATTGAATTTCAGCAACAAAGCAACAGTAAGATTAAGCACAACAATTGATAAAACTATAGAAAAGTGTAATGAGTTCTACAAGAAAATGTGCTCAACTCATAATAAATTCCAAGATTCAACAACAACTAAAGTCTAGGATTTCCCATACAAAGATCAACATTTAAAGAACCTCCAAGACAAGCTGCAGATAGACGAGGAAAGCATTCAAAAGATCGAAAGCATTTGCTAGGAAGCAATCAGAGATTTGGTTATACAAGATTCAGTTCATAAATATCTCTTTGAGAAGTTGTTGATGAAGACCTCACCAAAGGTGAAATAGATAGAATCCCAGCTATCCAAACATGAAGTGGCAGCAGGTTTGCTGGAGCCAATAGACTGTCGAGTCATCAGGGAGGAAGCTCATGCATGGGGCATTTTATTAAGAAACCAGTTGGGCCCACATAAGAATTTGTTTTATCTCCATGTGGCAAATTTATGTAAATTATTTGTTACTTTCCATTTCCTAGTGTAATTACACTAGAAGACAAATTTTGTACATCGAAGAGTTAGGGAAACCCAAAAGGCATAAGCAACACAAGAGTCAATTGTAAATGGATGAATAGGGGTAGGATAGAGATTAGAGGGGATTTTTTCTAGCACACACATGTTGAATCTATTTGTATGAGAATTACTTCTTTTATGAATAAAGAGAACCAAATTTTGCTGGAGGAAGGACTATACGAGTTTCCAAATGGATTATGTGGATTGCTGAATGTCGAACTATTTCTGTTTTAGCTTGCTACATAAATGTGAGATCGTTCCAACCTGTTGAATTATTTATGTAGTTTATGAATGATATTATTTTTCTATTAGAAATCTCATACATATGAATGAGTGATGAATGTGTTAATAAAACATAGCTACCTTTGTTCAGCTTTTATCGCTGTAATTATGTTAGTAGAATGTTAACAACTACCTTTAGGATTCCACTAGCCATTTTACAGTACATTACTCAATTAGTTAATCTTTTCTCCCCTAGGGATAGGTTAGTTGGAGTATATTAGAATATTTTAGATGTTTCTTTTGCTTTCGTAGAAGTTATTGTGAGGTAAGAGCGGTAAGACGGGAGGTAAGAACCTGTGCATCTCTAGTGATGATCTTACTCACTGGTCACTTGCATTTCATCCCTAAATATAAAATTACATAAACGGTGGACCGAGACACAACCGGTAAAACATACTTAAACGTGTTTTTAATTCTACGATAGTTGGGTCGCTAACCGGACGGATTTCCCACACCAAATAGTAAATGATCTAATTGGGGAGAATCCCTACGTCGATACTTGGGATTTTTCCAGGCAACAACAGAAACTAAAAGGAATTTTCTCTTATTGAATTTTGCCTCTCCTTTTAGTCGAGCATGCTTCGCTTCCAAATGAGTTTGGAATTTTATCCTAACTAAATACTCTCCTAATTAATAACTAAATAATTGCCAATCAACAAAAAAAAACCAAACATGTGTTGATTCTTAAATGGTTTTTTATTATAGACAAGTTCAATGTAGATATGCAATTCTCATGTAGATATGCGAGTGATTATTTTCCTATTATTCCATGTACTTCCAACTAACTTCTTGCCTATGCCCAACTTGTCTAGTCCCACCTGAGTCACAACGAAACCTCTTTAGACATGGATAGGTCTAAGGGGATCACACCGCCCTAAGTAAAACGTAGAGAAAATGTGGTGAACGCCACTTACTATATTACTATAACCCATCCCTTGACCTCGGTCCTTAAAACTTGAAATCTACCTAGATCCTAAAACTCTAAGCTATTTCACCAGACGATTTTGATTGATAAATGGCCTACCCGACTCGAGGGAGAAAAACATAGAGCAAATGTGGCGAACACCACTTACTATATTACTATAACCCATCCCTTGACCTCGGCCCTTAAAACTCAAAATCTACCTAGATCCTAAAACTCTAAGCTATTTCGTCAGATGATTTTGATTGATAAATGGCCTACTCGACTCGGGGCAGAAAAGCACTAAATTTGCTTGGTACATATTTATAAAAACTTATTTTCATTTGCCCTTTTGCCTCTCCCATTTTATAAATATGGCCGGACAAGTACCCAGTGCACGTGTCCTTTTCAACGACCTTTCCAACGTTTAATCTTCCTGTTGTTTCTTTTCTTATATTTTGACAACCAAAGTATTCAAACAAGAACAAAGTAACTTCTGGAAAATCTCTATTGTCGCTACAATTTGGAAATTATTGGGTTAGGTTCGAGTTGCTTTCTAATCTAGGGCTTTTATAATAAAAAAAATGAAAGAAGAAATCCATAACATTTGGCAGTCCCGGGGCTAGGCGTTTGTGATTTTGAAATCCATAACATTTGGTAGTCCCGGGGCTAGGCGTCTGTGATTTTGAAATCCATAACATTTGGCAGTCCGAGGGCTACGCGTCTACGATTCAATATCAATTCGATTTTGAAGTTTAGAATGTGTTGGTTTTACGTTAACCAGCTCAAAAAATCATGAAAATTTTACCCATGGAGTCTATTTTCCTAATGGGTTGGCTATTCCATCATTTTGCATAGAGCTTAGCACACCATTAATACGCTTTTTGTTAGGCAATTTGTAGTTTTCTCATCAATTTTGTGTAGTTACATCAATTCACTTTGTATTTGCAGTGGCGTTATTTATGATTTTGCACTAGGAAAATATGTGGTACAGATCCTGTTTATTTGATAATGTCAAAAATATTATTACTTCTATGTTTACAGAGAAATTTTGGTGTGATGAAAATTTAGCGCTTAAGAGAAAATTAAGATACTATAAGGAGGTCATTAATCCTAACTTGGAAGATCATAAGTATCTCTCAGTAATAACTAGCTCACAGAAGTAAATTAATATAGTTAAGACTAGAACGGACTCTCATGAACTCCGTAACGAAATAGGGCGTTGGTCTATTCCTAAAACTCATGATGGGCGGACAGGGTTTGCCATTTGTGTCATTCTATGAGCGTTGAGGGTGAAAATCACTTTCTCTTAGAGTGCCTTGCTTACAGCCACATTGAATCCGAGTTTCATAGTATTTGTTACATTACAAACTTTTATAACCTCATAACTTGCCAACACTATAATGAGCTTGGAAAGCTTCTTAGCAAGTTTTTTGAGCAC
>LPNX010747934.1:72992-93600 GCA_001517045.1 Pseudotsuga menziesii | reverse complement strand
ATATTGAAATAATATCACTAACATCTTTAATCTTCTTTTATTAAATCTTTAAACTAATTTTCAAAAACAAAATATACAATATTTATATTTTATGCACAAAATTTTTAACTTTTCTAATTTTTTTCTTTTAAATTCAATATAATTAAATTTTAAAATTATAAAAAATATTTAAAAACATAATTATAATTTAATATTTTTAAAATACAAAATATTAATATAAATTACATGTTAATGTTTGGATATCATTTTAATTTTGAAATGATAACTTATTATATATTTGGAGGCATGATCCACATTAGTCATCTCCTTTTGGTTAATGATATTATGCTTATATCCTAGCATTGAAATCTTAAAGCTCAAATATATCATTGCATGATTTTTTTGTGGCTATATATATGATTATAAGCCCTTAGATAGATACTATATCTTATATTTATATGGAAAAGGGATATATCATTTTTTTTTGTTGCAAGTTCTCTTTGACTTGCTGAGCCAGCCTTTGGTCTGAGAAACCACAACCCAAGGGCATCTAAGCCGTCAAAATCACCCGAGGATCACACCCGGCCTGAGCCGCACCAACCCTTAGCATGGTTGGATTTAGATGTCGCCTCCCAGGAGCAATGGGTTTTGATCTTGGGCTGCTTTGCAGAACGAAACCCGTCTTGACTATTTGCTCTACCGAAACTTGATAGGGACATATCAATTAGATTTCTAACCAATTTGATTTTGAGATGGTTGATATATCATGTGGTATAAAATACCTTGGATTTGTGATAAAACCAAACGACTATTGTATAAAGGATTGGTCTTAGTTATTATGTCGTACAGAACATAAGATTAACCATTGGTGTAACACATGACTCTCTAGAGTGGGTAAACTTGTCCTATTGAAGTCCATTCTTGAAGGAATCCCTGTCTATTGAGTCACTATGGCTCATATTCCAACAAAGATTATGTATAAAATCAAAGTGACTTGCTTTAATTTTCTCTAGAAAAGAAAGCATGATGAGAAATCTTATCATTGGATTTCATGGCAAAGATTATTCCTTCCAAAATCTCTTAGCCAATGGGGGGATAAAACACCATAAATGTTTCTCAAAAACACTTGCATTTGGAGATTGATCAAAGGTGATGGGCTATGGGTTGAGGTGATCATAGAGAAAAAATTCATCTATACACCATCTTTTAATGTTCACAACCACACCCAAAGCATACACGAAACTTATGATGTGGAATACTATTCAAGTTGCTTGCCATATTATTTGGGACTGGCTCATATGGCAGAGTGGTAATGGTCATCATATCATAATTGGTATTGATCGATGAATTGGTTGTGAAAATGACTATCAGTTGCCCCAAAATATGATTCAGAAGCTTACTGATCAAGGTATTCTATTCTTATACCAACTACAAATCTACATACCTGAAAACCATCACGTTCAGGCATGGTTATCGATGGCGGAATTGGTCTTTGCACAAGATGATCATACTAGATGGGTAAGATATACTAGATGCCTAGAGAAGAATCATATTTTTTTAACACATGAAGAAGACACTTTAGTATGGTCCAAAAATCATATGGGTGATATATATATTTCAAAGTTCGGTTATCTAGCTTTGTGTGAAGAGGAGGAACTCCCTAGACTGATATGGTGGCGTAATGTGATATGGGGTATTAAATGCCCACTGAAAATCATCTTATTTATGTGGTTTTCTTTGGCCGATCATATTCCTATTTCGGAGCATCTGGTAAAGTTCATGGGTTGCAGCCCAAGAATATGTTACTATACAAAATAGAGAGCGGATCCATAGAGCACTTATTTATAAAATGTTCATATATTGAGGAGACGTGGGAGGCATTGTCAACAAATTACAGGTATAAACTTCACACGGGATGGTAACGGAATTTAAGATGCCTTTCAGCTATAGGTCAATAATCTTTCATTTCACGCATACCAGACTCTTCCTTTTCTTATCACATGGGGGACTTGGCTTGCACGTAATAAATTGGTTTTCCAGGATACTTTCATACAACCACATATTTATGCGGGTAAAAGCTTGGCTATATTGGCACACTTCCCTTAGACACATCATGATGACACTCTTCAGATCGACTATAGTCAGGCCTGGTGGTTTTTTAATGGGTTTGCATAAGGCATCCCTAGCTATGGGGGTACGAGTGGCATATTCTATCTTTCACCTTGCCATTCCTATAAATTTTCTGCAAATATTGGGCTTGCCATAAACAACAAAGAAGAACCTATTGTTGTAGATACGATCCTTAGGTTAGTTGTTCATATTGGGATTACCTCCCTTTGAGTATTTGGGGATTGAAAGCTTGTTATTGACTGGATCCATTGGCACAAAAAGCCTATCAACATACATCTTATCCCAATTTTTGATGTTATTTGCTGCATTCTTGGGGCATTTGATGACATATCTTTCCAGCATATCTATAGACACAGGAATGACAAAGCAGATAAACACTCGAAATCGAGTCTTCTACTTGATGGGGATTCCTTTTTAGTTTGGGAGTCACATAAGGACATCATTAAAGAGATCAATCCAGGACTTATCTCCATATGAAGATCTCGCCCATGTCATATGGGCTTTTTTTATGATAAACACATGGCTATCTTTTTGTATTTAAAGGTACATATAACAATGCAATATGCAGAACATCAATATATACAGATTGTTAGAATAAGGTACAACTGATATGTAACAGATATATGAACAATATGGTTCAAAATTAATAAAAAAATTTGGAGTGTGATCCTTTTTCCAAAAAAACAAAACTACTACATTAAAATAATAAATTATAAGTCAAAGTTTGAATTATGAAATAGTAAATTATTATATTATTTACTACAATACAAGTAAATAAACATCATCACATTTTATTTAAAATAATATTAGAAATAATTAAAAAATAATAAATAATGATAATGTAAAAAATAATTTTCATTTTCATTTAGAAAAGATATATAATAACAACAATAATCTATCTATTTTTAAGGTCATTGCCAAGCAAGACACCCATTTGGTGTATGAGACCCCTTTGTTTGTGGGACAAAGGATCCCCTTGTTTGGAGATTTAAGTGCTAAAGTTTACAAAGACGCACATACCCTACCCCTTAGGGTTTGAACTTGTAACCTCCTAGGAGGAAACACATGCTCTTAACTACTATTTCTTATTTGCAATTTCATCATTTAAAAAAAAATTAATATGCAATTTCACAATTTTGAAGATTTTTAGATATTAACATTTGATATATATAGATATGGATCTAAAACACTTTATAATGATATAATAAATTTTACTTATTTATATAAAATTTATTTAGATTAATTAGCTCACTTGGTTAACATGTGGGTTTCCTTTACAAAATGACCCGAATTCAATACTTTTAGTGATGACTTAGTTCCAAGGAGTAACAAATAAACAAAAAAATTATTTACATTTTATTTTTATTTTTAATAAATTTGAAAATAATTTATTTAATATTTATAAATTATAAAGTAAAGACTAAGTTCCAAACTACTCTTGTTTATGTAGATTGAGCAAATTTATCCTCTTGTTAAGATGTTGATATTCTTTTAAATTTTACATGCCCACTATTTTCATTTAAGAAAAAAAAACTTTTCAATTACATGTTTTGGTTATAACTAATTAATTATTTGAGAATATCAAGATGAAATTAAGTTATTTTTTAAGAAATTACTTGTTTTTTCTATAATCAAAAAATTATTTGAAAATATCAAGGAAAATAAAAGACGATTCAATTATCTATGTGAGAATATAAAGGAGAATAAAAGAAAGGGCAATTCAATTGAGAATATGAAAGAGGAAAAGAAAAGTAATGATTGAAAAGAGAAAAATAACACAAATTGTTTTTCTAACAACCGATTATTTGAGAATACAAGAAGAGAAAAAGACCAGAAAGTACAATGATTTAAAAGAGGAAAAATGACTCATCGCTTTGGTAAATTAAAAGGTAATGCTATGAAGTGATCAAATGGTAAGTGTATGGTTATAATCCCACTTCTCATCAAATAAGCATACAATCATCAAATAAATATATAAGGCATTAAATATATATAAAATAATCATTTTTAATTGTTATGTTCTTTATGAAGTAAATATAAAATGTATTATATATATATATAAAATCATTTTTTTTATTTGCTATGTTTTAACTTAGTGATTCATTTAATAATCACAACAAAAAGAAAGTTTAGCTTAATTTAGACAAAATGTTTACAAAAGTAATGACAGAAATAATGTTTTAAGGAATGACTTAACAATAAGATTTTTTTTTTTTACAGTCTTAATTTACGATAAAATAAAGAAAAAAGGTTAATTCATAAAAATAATTTCGATTTCCATAATAAAAAGAGTTGAACCAAAAATCTCATAAGGTCATACTTTGGTGGAGTACTTGTTATGTCTATGATAGAGGACATTAATATGTCCATACAAGATAATTTTTTCAAGAAATAAATTTATACACAGGGTTAGAATTATTACCTTTTTTTCAAGAGATAAAGTTATACAAAAGGTTGGAATTATTGATTTTTTTGATAAATATTTTCTTAAATATAATTTAATTAGTTATTATAATATATTGTCAACCTCGGAGAATGGTACCCTAATAACAAGAAGATTATAGTATAATGTCAACTTCGGAGAATGGTGCCCTAATAAGAAGACATGCTGAAATAATCATGACTTTAATTTAGCCCCAAGAGTTAGCTCAATTGGTCGAGTACTTGTAGTTAGGCCTCCCAGCATGTGAGGTTGTGGGATCTATTCTCATCGACTCTCTTGGGGTTAGGCACGCAGAGGCCGCGGGTGTGAGGCCCCTTCGGGTGGGTCCACCAGAAATTATTCCGTGGATGTAGCCCGTCGGTCAAGCCGGCGCGTGAACCACATTGAAAAAAAATCATGACGTTAATTTAAATTTAAATTTCTATGAGCCCTTTCTTCTCTCTTCTCCTCTTTGAATCCTGATATGATACTACTGCAAGAAACTATGCGTGACCACTATTCTGCTCTCTTAAACTTTTCCAAGATGAAACCTGGTTGGGAGTACTGTGCCTTGGATTCCCAGGGTCTCTCAGGGGGTCTCCTTATGGCTTGGAACCCTCACATCACTCGGTGTAAAGCCTTTCGCTCCTATGTTGGTATCTTGATTAAATCTAGGTTCAAAGGGTTTGACTCTAATTTTACTATACTGAATTGCTATGGACCCTACACTAATAGGGTGTTCTTTTGGGATAATGTTGTAGTTGGAGGCCTTATTAACTACCCCAACCTGATCCTTGCTGGTGATCTAAACTTCACTCTCTCTGATGCAAAGATTTGGGGAGACAAAGCACACATGGATCATATGATTCATTATTTTACTAACCTTTTGGACAGCTCCAATCTGGTTGACCTTGCACCTCTTCATCTTGGTCCCACCCGGAGGAATGGTAGATCTGGGCCTGAGGGTGTTAGTAAACATATTGATAGATTTCTTGCCTCTGTTCATTTGATTCCTATATTAAATGACTTTAAGTTTTGGATCCACCCTTCTGAAATTTATGATCATTATCCTATTTGTCTTGAATGGCACAATACCTCACGTTGTCATCTCTATCCATTTAAGTTCAATAGGGCTTGGCTGATGAAAAAGGACTTCTCTGAGATTGTTTTCTCTTCTTGGAATACTCATCTCCTTTGTCCCTTGGATCCTATGTCAACCCTTACTTGTAAACTCAAAAGACTGAAAGAGACTGTAAAGGCTTGGGAGAAAGAAATGAAATGGGCTAAAGCTAAAGAAAATTTGGAGGTGGACATGGACATTAACACCTTACTGACCTCACAAGCTTCTGATATCTTATATGTACATGAGTCCTCTCTACTATCCTGCCTGAAGGCCAAAAAAGATTCATTACTGACTCATTAGATCCTGACCTGGAAACTTAAAAGTCAAATTGATTGGCTTAATGAAGGGGATGCAAACACTAAGTTTTTCCACTCCTTTGCCTCTGCCCGGAGGGCCTCCAGAGCTAGCTGGGTGAGATGATTGAGGATGAAGCTCAGCTCAAAAAGCTTGGGGTTGCCCATTTTTCTGATCTCTTCTCGGATGATGGAGTGACCAATATTGAAGATCAACTTAAGGTTGTTCGGCTTTTTCCTTCTATGGTCTTGGATGAAGAAAAAGAATCCTTCATGTCAGATATCTCTCTCTCAGAGATTGAGGGTGTACATAAGGGTTTAAAAAGGACAAAAGTCCTGGTCCTGATGGATGGCTCGTAGAATTTTACTTGCATGTTTTTGATCTTATTGGTCTTGATATTCTCATAGCTGTGGAGCAGTCTCGAAATGAAGGTAGGGTATCAAGCTCATTAAATGCAACTTTTATTACCCTAATCCCTAAGAGTGATAATCCATCCTCCTTTTTCGATTTTAGGCCTATATCCCTTTGCAATTTGGTTTATAAGGTTATCTCAAAACTTGCGACTGTCAGACTTAAGCCCATACTGGATAAGGCTATTTCTTGGAATCATTTTGGCTTCCTTCATAACAGGCAGATTGTGGAGCCTATATGCATTACCCAGGAAGTATTACATACTGCTAAAGTGGAAAAGAGGCAGGTCTTTATACTGAAGTTAGACCTTGTTAAGGCTTTCGATAGGGTGAACTGGACATTCCTTCGATTGGTCCTTCTCCAGATTGGTATATCTGTCATTGGTGTGAATTGGATCATGGGCTATGTGGAGTCAAGCAACTTTGCAGTTCTCATTAATGGGACTCCCACTAATTTTTTTCGAGCTCGATAGGTATCAGGTAGGGCTGCCCACTCTCGCCCCTTCTTTTTATCCTAACCATTGAAAGCCTTAGCCTGTTGATCAAACAGGCTCAACATGATGGTCTTATTATGGGTTTTAAAGTTTCTTCTTCTTTGAATATTACACACTTGATATTTGTTGATGATTTACTATTGTTCGGTGTGGGGACTATTGAGGAATGGCAACATTTTAAAGTACTCTTAGATCTCTTCTGCTTAGCAACAGGTATGAAAATTAGTGAGGAGAAGTCCTCCTTTCTGTATAACGAAATTGATGATATTGTCAGAGAAAATGTTGCACTCATTCTTCCTTTCAAAATGGATCCATTGTCAGTAGGATTTAAATACTTGGGCTTCTATCTGAAACCTATGGGCTATCATGCTAATGATTGGCGCTGGCTATTAAACAAATTTGAGAAAAGAATTAGTAATTGGTCCTACCGCTTATTAAGTCTGGGAGGAAGATTGATTCTGGTTAAAGCAGTACTAATGGGGCTTGCAGTATACTAGCTTACACTGGCAAGGATGCCTAAATCGATTATGAACTTCCTTCGATGGGCCATATTCAATTTTCTTTGGGGAAATTCCTCTGGTAAATCTAGGATTCACTTAGTGGATTGGCACTTGACTTCCAGGCCTTTTGAGATGGGTGGGTGGAATATTCTGAACCTGGAATGGTTTAGTATGGCTCTCAGACTCAAATGCCTTTGGATGGTACTGCAGGGTAATGGTATTTGGTCTACTGTCATCACATTTAAATATTTAAAAAACAAGACTGTTGTTGAATGGATACGTGCTCGTTCATTCACCCTTAAGGGCTCGTCTTATATTTGGAATGGATTTATTAGAACTCTGTCGTGGCTTACTAGATGTCTGGGATGGAGGGTGGGGAATGGAAAAGACATTAAAATTGGGGTTGATCCGATTGCTAGCTCCAACTCTGCATTTATCCTGCCTGAGGAACTCAGAGATTGTCTGGAGGATTATGGTATTTCCTCAATTGCTGATGCACATTACAGTGGTCTTAATCATATTGCCCAACAATACTGGCTCTCTGCAAAGGAACTTGACCTGGAAGGTTTTGTGGAACAATTATATTGGGGGGCTCTCACATGGCTGCATTCGACTGAGTGATAGATAGGACTCCTTGGTTTGGATGTATAACAGACATTTGGGACAAGTGACTGCACAATTAGCTTATGGATACATTGCTTCTAGTCACTGCCAAGATACACCTGAAAACATCTTGGTTACCATATGGAAATTTAACTTGCCACTGAAAGTTATATGTTTTGTTTAGCTGTGCTTATCCAACCGGATTAACACATGGGATAATTTGCTCAAAAAGGGTTGGACCGACCCAAGTTGCTGCTGTTTATGTAGGAGAGATGCTAAATCGATAAATCACCTTTTTGTTGACTGTAGATTTACCAGGGAGGTAATTGATGGACTCGGTACTGCTCTCCATTGAGCTCTCAATTGGAATTAGCCAACATATATGCTTAATATGGTTAAGTGGATTGCGAATGAAAGAGAGCTGAGGTTTCTTCCCCTCCTCATGACCTGGTAGATATGCTTATGCGTAACAGAGTCCTATTTGAAGATTTTAGTCCTTCACCGAACCTCACCAAACATTTTATTATGGATCAGCTTACAAAACACAAAGTGAAGGTTTCCACCAAATCTTACAGAAATTTAGCAGGCTTGTCTCCGGTATTTGACTTCCCTGTGGGTTTTTTTGATGGAGCCTCAACCTCTTGTATGGGTGGTGTGGGTGTACATATTATTTTAAGCATTGACCACTATTTCCTCTTAAAACTTGGTTGTGGTCAGAGCACAAACACACGGTCTGAACTGCTTGCACTATGGGTGCTTCTTATCTTTTCCAATCACATTGGGATCCCCTACTTGCATATCAGAGGGGACTCATCGACAATTATTAATTGGTTCAATGGAATGGCTACACTAGAAACACTGAATCTAGCTGGTTGGTGTACTGAGATCATGACTCTCCGATCTTACTTCATCCATCTCGAATCAGCTCATGTCTTTAGTGAATTCAATGTACAGGCAGACCGTCTCTTTAAGGAGGCACTCCATTTACCATCTGGGCTTTTATATTACATGGAATTTATAGAGGGAGCATGCCTTTGGCATGGATCAGTTCAACTCTTTTGAGTATGACTATTTCTATTTTATTATCGGACTGTATTTGAGAAATCATCGTTGATGATTATGTGATGGTGTCCCCTTTCTTGAGCTTATCCTCATCCCAGCTGAGTGCCTCCTTAGACTTGATGGTCTGTTTGGGATTGAATGCTGATTGCTGAGCTGATTCGGGAGGGAGACTAGAAGATACTTTAATGTATTCTCCATGGAGGCACATATCTACTTTGGTTTTGGAGAATGGACTGTGCACATGTTCCATCTTGTAACCTACTCTTTAGACCTCTGCCTTGTTGATCTCCTATGGGAGACTATTTGTGGTTTGACTGTGTACAAGATTATGATGTGAGTTGTATGCTATTATGTAACTTTTTTGTTGATGCAGAAGGTTTCCTTTGATTCATATGAATAACAAGGAAATGCTATTTTTCTCTTGGAAAAAAAAATCTTAAATTTCTATGTTAGAGTATAACCATTTAAAAGCTTGTTTTCCTGTAAGTGGCTACACACGCGACACAACTTGAACCTAGTAATTTAAAATAAGGCCAACATTATCAACATACAACCTGCATACAATCTTCCACGCATCTTCCTCTGTCAATGTTTACAACTTGGATCCCACCTTTCATATGCTCTGCCACCTTTTACATTGAACTCAGGCATCGAATTAGACTGTTGAGCCTTGTTTGGAAATTCAGGGTACGTAATCAATTTTGCTCAAATTATGGAACAGATTTCAAAGACAGATCTTCTTCCTACCAACTTGAGAAATTTTGAAATCAAGATAAAAAGAATTGATTATGTTTCCCTTGCATCAAATGAATGACATCTGGTTAGATATGTCAAGTTTTAGATATGCAATCAATGTATATTCGCCTGATCATGAAAAAGTACCAATCCAATAAGAAAACATTTATACGATAACACGGTCCCCATTTACCCAACCCCGAGAGTTGTTGTCTTATCATGAGCAAGCTTCATGTCACAAACTCACATAAACAAAAGGCAACATGCAAGAGAGAATGGGCATTACTTTGTGGGGTTTTTCCATTTTATAGCAGGTAACTTCAATATGGGCAACTCTAAAAGGAGGATCATTGCTTAAACCTACCACTCCTTTTGATATTATGAATACATTATTATTATCAATATATAATAATAATAATATAGAGTGGTTAATGAGTCACAATGGTCATTGCTTAAATCTACCATTCACTTTTTATATTATCAATATATTATAATA
Source organism: Pseudotsuga menziesii (assembly GCA_001517045.1). NCBI lineage: Eukaryota > Viridiplantae > Streptophyta > Pinopsida > Pinales > Pinaceae > Pseudotsuga > Pseudotsuga menziesii. The sequence continues at coordinate 83,352 of LPNX010747934.1, read as the reverse complement.
ATAATATAATGTTGTTAATGAGTCACAATGATCACTGGATAGCTTAAGTAAATGGGCTCTCTATTCAAAATAATGTTTTTTTTTTAAATTTTTAAATTTATATTTAATAATCACATGTAAAAAAAAATATAATAAAAAATTAATATAAAGTGTAAACAAAATTAATATATATATATATTTTCTACATACTAAATAATTATACTACATTATATACTAAATAATTGTACTACATTGGATGCAATCCACTGTCATTTGGCCCCAAGGGTTAGCTCAATTGGTAAGACATGCGCACACTCTTTCGGTTCGGGGAGAGGTCACGGGTTCGAGCCTTGAGTCCTTTGGGGTTAGGCCTTCTGTGAGGATGGCCGACGGTTTGCCACCTCTACCATCCACTAATGTGGGGAAGTATTGCTGGGTTTCCCGTGGATCTTTCCATCTGAAAAAAAAAATCCACTGTCATTTGAAATTACATATTTAGATACATGTTTAAATAATAATAATTATTATCCATGAGATGTAGAACAATTGGTGGCGGGGTATGGTTAAGACACCCCCTAAGCTGAAAGGTCGTCGGTTCTAATCCCGTCGGATACCAAAAAATCCAACCATGTTAAGGGTTGGTGCGGTCCAGGCCAAGTGCGATCCCCGAGTGATTTTGACGGCTAAGATGCCCCTGGTTCATGGTTTCTTAGCCAATGAAAACACTGCTAGTCAAGGGGGTTCCACCACTTTGCCAAAAAAAATGTATTACTATTATATATTACTAAGCCAACTTGTGGTCAGTGTGCATGATATTTTTTTGCCTTGAAATAGAAGAGCGAAGGAGCAAAGGAGGGAGTTTGAACCAAAACGAGAAGTCGCCAGGAGTGTGTTGCGGACGATGATCGAGGTCTCGCTAGGATGCCACCAATTGGAGGGGGAGAAGCCCCCTCCCAATCTCGGATCCTCCATGGAGATACTCAGGGCCATGTTGCAAATCAACTGGATCAAGGGTTATAAAGGGAGAAGACGATGAAGAAAGAAAGAAAGAAGACTAGGGGGGGTTGCTTACCCTGATCTGTAGAAAATCCATCTTTGTAAATCACTTCTAAGAAGCTGAGGGAACGAGTGGAACAATGGAAGGAAAAATCCCTTATTGGCAAATTCATTGGAATTTGGCCAAAGGAGAAGGATCTGCTCCGATGGATCAAGGGTACTTAGAACCCTAAAGGGCACTTTGATCTAAATCTGGGAGCGAAATGTTTCTTTACCATCATTTTCTTTAATCAAGAGGATCGTGATCGTGTTTTGATGGGGGGCCATATTTCTTTTATTCTGCAGGTTTATTCCTCAGACCATGGAAGGAGAGGTTTAACCCTGATACAGAGGATTTGAGTATTGCTCCTGTATGGATTAGGCTTTATCTGCTTCCTTGTGAGTATTGGGAACCATAAATTTTGGAGGCCATTGGGAATACCCTAGGGAAGTTTGTGAAGGTTTCAGAACAAACAAAACTTCAAAGGTATACTACTCATGCCAGGATCTGTGTCTATATGAACCTCTTGCAAGAACTTCCAGAGGCAATCAATTTAACATGGGAAGATGAAGATTGGGTCCAGCCTCTCAATTACGAACAACTCCCATTTCATTGTCGGCAATGCCACGAGTATGGACACCTGAGCAAGGATTACCCAACCCTTAAATTCACGACAATGCCAACTTAGGAGAGGAAGGAAAAAGAAAAGGATAGTGAAGGGTTTAATCAAGTTCAAAACTGCAAAAAAATAGGGTAAAAGGAGCAACAACCCATCTCACCCAAAGAAAACCATCGAGCAAAAGAAGCAGTTTAGGAATGGGTTTGAGACCTTGAGCGGGATGGATATCAAGGAGGATGAACACATTAAGGATAACCACATACCTCATATTGAGGAGGGGCATACATCCCTATCCAAGCCATAGATTATGCAGACAGAAGAGTTGATGGAGGATATTGAGGAAGAAGTGTCGAAAGAAATGGAGGATATGGACTTAGGGGAACTGGATCTAGATGATATAGAGAAAGAATGTAGTAATAAAAGACAAGGGTACATCTCCAGAAGGAAGTTAGAACTTAAGTAGAAGGTTATCCTTAAAACAAAGGCTTCCCCCATCTAGGCATTAGTAAAGATCCAATAAAGGGCATCAAATGAAAACAACCCGAGGATGGGGAAAAACATGAGAGAAAGACGAATATGCAAAGAATAACAGATATTGGAACTAGGTTGATTGAATCGGGCTAGTATCCAACGATAAAAGAGACCTTCTCAGAAGTCAATAGAAACGCCCAATGAAGATAATAACTTGGAATATCCGAGGGGTCAACAGTCCAAGGAAAGTGAAGACCCTTCGAAATAAGTTAAGAAAGGAAAAACTAGATGTGTTATTTCTGTAGGAAACCCAATGCAACTCAGACACTATGCAGGAAATTAGGAGTAAACTATGGCATGGAAATCTAGGGATAGCTATTGATGCAAGAGGTGATGCTAGAGGTGATGCTAGAGTACTATCCATTCTATGGCAACCTGAGGCCCTAACCCTCAATAATTTTAGAGCAACTAGGTTCTCTATCAGTGTGAACTTCCAGGTTTGCAACTCTGAGGTAAAAGGGATACTCACCAATGTCTATGGGCCAAGTATTATAACTTAGAAACCAATGTTCTTATCACTCTTGGATAAGGAAGCTCAAGAAATAAAAAACCAGTTCTAGATTGTGGGTGGAGATTTCAATATGATTACATCCTTAAAGGAGAAGAAGGGAGGAAGATGAACCCTAGAAGCTACCAATATTTCTTTCAAAGAATTCATACAAGAGAAATGGTTGGTTGACATAGAAACTGGGAATTCCTACCAGGTATACGTGGAATAACAGAAGAGGTGGGGAGCATCATGTGGCCTCTTGGTTAGATCGATTCATTCTACCTAAGGCAATGATTAATGGGGACAGGGACATAACCACTTAGGTCCTCCCCTACGCATGCTCTGATCATTGGCTCGTTAGTTTGGTTTGGGAGGATGGGGGTCCACCCATCCGACACCCTTTCCAATTTGAACAATTCTAGCTTGAACACAGGAATTTCAAGGAACTTGTCGACAAATGGTGGGAAGAGATGGATTCCACTAGGGGAACTTTGATGTACCAATTCCAATAGAAGCTGAAAAAGTTAAAGGAAAAAATACGTACTTGGAATAAGGAGTAATTCGAGAACATATTCCAAGAAAAGAAGCATATTGATGATGAACTAGAAGAACTTCAAAGGGAGGGCATGGACTCTGGGTACACTGACGACCTGAAACATAGATAATAGGTTCTTTTGGATCAACTTAGTGCTCAGGAACGACATGAAGAAATCTATTGGAAAAAAAAAATCTAGGAACCAATGGCTGCAGGAAGGGGAGCGAAATACAAAATTATTTCATCACACAGCTATCCAAAATTGTCAATAGGAAAAACTAATGAAGTTAAAAAAATATAATGGTCAGTACATCGAGACAGGGGAAGACATAGAGATTGAACTAGTTCAACACTTTGAAACCATCATGAAGGAAGATTGACAAGATAGATATGAAGACATCAAGAAGATTACTAGACACATCCCAATGCATGTTACGGCAAACCAAAATGAAATATTGTTGAAACCTGTGGAACTCCAGGAAGTGGAGGAGGCTGTTAATAAAATGGCAGATGGAAAAGCTCCAAGATCTGATGGTTTCACAACCAATTTATTCCACCACTTCCGGGATTTGATCAAAGACAAAGTGTGGAAAATCGTGGAGGACTCTCGAAGGGATAAAGGTGTTTTGAGAGCTTTCAACTCCACATTTATAACTCTCATCCCTAAGGAGGATGGGGTTGACTCTCCTGGTAAATTTAGACCTATAACTCTCTGTAATGTTATTTACAAAATTATAACAAAGGTGTTGGATAATAGATTAAATCCTATCCTCTCAGATTTGGTGGCCCAAGAATAATCGGGGTTTGTGGAAGGACGCCATATTCTGGACGACATTACTTTAGTCCACGAAGTTGTCCACTCTCTGAAAGTTACAAAAAAACTAGGTATGCTGTTGAAGCTTGATATCTCAAAATCCTATGATAAATTAAGCTGTCAATTCATGAAATAAATGCTTGAGGCTTATGGTTTTCACCAGGATCGGGTTCAGTGGATAATGAATATTACTTCCACTGCTTTCTTCTCTATTCTCTTAAATGTAGCCCATACCATAACCTTTCAACCTTCAATAGGTATTAGACAAGGGGACCCTCTATCCTTGTTCTTGTTTATCCTAATGGATGAAGGGGTAAGCAGGGTTATCAAGGATAAGATTGCAAATAGGGAGCTCAGAGTCTTGTACCTCCATACTGGTACTAAAACCGTCTCCCACCAACAATTTGTGGATGATACAATGCTTATGGGACACTCATCAGTTCAAGAGGCGCATGTTCTGAAGAAATGCCTAAACACTTTTTCAAGGGTGTCTGGGTTGGAGGTGAACAACACAAAGTCTCATGTCTTATTTTTTAACACTCCAAGGATTAATCAACAAAATATTCTGCGTATCTTGGGATTCCAAGGAATCTCCCTTTTGTCCAAATATCTTGTTGCTCCTCTAGCAGAAGGGGTGATCAGGAAAGTCGCTTGGGAAGATTTGCTGGAATGAATGAGAAGGAAATTGGATAACTGGGATTTTTGACCTCTCAACCTGGCAAGTATAGTAGTTTTAGTGAAAGCATTGCTTCAAGCCATGCCCATTTACCTCTTTTCTACCTTGGCTGCTCCAAAATCGGTTCTAAAACAGACCAGGACAATTCAAAGACAGTTCTTGTGGGGAGGCAATCATGACAAACATATATGGGCTTTGGTGAGCGGGGACACCGTCTGTAAACCAAAGGCTCAAGGTGGTCTAGGATTGAGAGATCTGAAGAAAAAAAAAAGGTCCTAGGGGTGAAAATTTGGTGGCACTGGGTTGTTAGATTTTTATCATTTAATCAATATGATATAGATCTTATATGAGAGAATAACACGCACAACAATAATCACAAGACACACAAATATTTTTCGTCGGGGAAACCATAAAAGAGAAAACCCCGCAACTTCCTCAGAGATAGAATGAGAACCAATAGTAAAAGTAAAACCCAAAGATACAAAGATGATCTCCGACATTTGTTCTCTCTCTCACTTGTGCGATCTCCTCTTCTCTCACTCATGTGCTATTGTTGAGTGAGTGTGTGTTTCTAATAGAGAGTCTCACTCTCTGTTTATACTAGTTTTCCACTTGACAATTACTCTACAGGGCCGACCTCACTAGGAGAGTCTAATAACCCTAATACCCCTCAACTATGGGGACTATTGCCCCGACTTACAATGGAGGGTTAAGCTCAATGAATTTACATGACTTTATTATATTAATGACTCTCCTGATCAGAGGAATAAACATCTCCGTCGGGGTAAAATACAATAAGTGAATACATTCCGAAGTTACAAATACATCAACACTCCCTCTTAAATAGGAAGGTATTCTCTTAACACAGTTCATCAACACAAGTCTTCGTCACTGGATCATCATCAATATCACTTCTGCACTATCTCGAGCAATGGTGTCATCTCTCAAATCTACTCGTCATAGGAAGTTCTACAGAGCCAACCCTTTTTCATGCTAGATGTAGGTCTAGCCTCCATGTAGGTCTTCATCAACAGAGCTAGCCCTATTTCATGTTGGATGTAGGCCTTGCCTCTGTAAGGATTTCCTCTACAGAGCCAACCCTTTTTCATGCTGGATGCAGTACCTTGCCTCTGCAAGGATTTCCACTACAGAGACAACCCTTTTTCATGCTGGGTGCAGTATCTTTCCTCTACAAGGATTTCCATTACAGAGCCAACCCTTTTTCATGCTGGGTCCATTACCTTTCCTCTGCAAGGACTTCCACTACAGAGCCAACCCTTTTTCATACTAGGTGCAGTACCTTGGATCTGCTAGGATTTCCACTACAGAGCTAGCCATTTTTCATATTGGGTGCAGTACCTTGCCTCTGTAAGGATTTCCACTACAGAGCCAACCCTTTTTCATGCTGGGTGCAGTACCTTGCCTCTGCAAGGATTTCCACTACAGAGCCAACCCTTTTTCATGCTGGGTGTAGTACCTTGTCGCTACAAGGATTTCCACTACAGAGCCAACCCTTTTTCATGTTGGGTGCAGTACCTTGCCTCTACAAGGATTTCCACTACAGAGCCAACCCTTTTTCATGTTGGTTGAATACCTTGCCTCTGCAAGGATTTCCACTACAGAGCCATCCCTTTTTCATGTTGGGTGCAGTACCTTGACTCTGCAAGGAATTCCACTTCAGATCATCTCATAGCACAATCGAGATACACATAACACAACATTCACATTCACCGGCATGGTAGGACACTCCTACTACCATCCGAGAAAGGCTTCGACACTCACATCCATCGGCATGGTAGGACACACCTACTACCATTCGGGAAGGGCTCATGTGTATCACTTTCCCTTGGAGGGAACCTCGATATGAAGAATCACCAAGCTTTTCTCTGAAGTACTTAAACTTCACTCTGGCCATTTCTAGCATAGAATCACATCAGGGTTGATTACGTCCAAGGATAACCTGCGAGCATCGCCAGGACTGATTACGTCCGAGGAAAACCTACAAGAATGATTATGTCTAAGCAACCTATGAGCTTCACCCGGATATTATGCTCAGACAACCTGTTTCAGCGGCTATTCTAGAACTCATTACTCCCTCTTTCAAGAGATCTCGATATGGATCACATACTGGAGCTTCACTGCTCCTATCTGCATCATACAAAAATGCAAGTAAGAACAATCAAATCAAATAGTAGTTTTCAAAAGAAACATACTACCTCCCAAATAGTTGAGCAAATGGAAACATATTTTTCCTTAGCTGTACTCAGTGTCACGCAGGACTACTTCCTGCTAAACCAAGAGATCACACCTGATCCCATACTGAAGTAGCACCTTGAAGTGCTCTTCCTATCAATGGCACTGCCTGCCCAATCCGAATCCACATAACCTTCTAGGTTATCTTCTGATTCATCTCATACTTGAGCCCATAATCAACTGTACCCTTTAGGTACCTTAGAATATGCTTTGCAACAATCAGGTGAACATGTCTTGAATCTGTCAGGAACTGGCTTAGTGTGTTCACAACAAAGCAAATATATGGTCTCATGTTCGTCAGGTACATCAATGACCCAATCATCTGACGATATATCATGGCATCAACCGAATATGATGAAGCATTACTCAATAGCTACAGGTTCGATGCCATAGGTGTGGCCATGGCCTTGCAGTCCACCATCCTAAACCTCTTCAGGATCTCCACTGCATACTTCCCTTGTACAAGGGAGATTCCATCCGTACTTTGCCACACCTCCTCCATGCCTAGAAAGTAGTGCACCATGCCCAAGTCCTTCATCTCGAATTCGACAGCAAGTTTCCTTCTTGCAAATTTAACAGTTCCTCTTTACTTATTAGGAACAGGTCATCGACATATAATAGGAGCATCACTAGTCTTCTGCCTTCAACCTTGAAGTAAAGGTTGGAATTTGATTTACTCTCAGTAAAGCCTAGAGCCATCAGTAATCTGTCCATCCTATCGTACCATGTTGAACCTCAGGATCTTCTGCAGTCACTCCCTCTGAAGCCAAGCATCATTCTCCCTCTGCCTTTCATACTCTATGTATTGAAACATTATGTACTAGAGTGACAAGTAGCTTCCTCTACTACTAATATTCTATGTATCCATCTAGGGTCACTGGATACCAAGATCCTCTATATCGAACCTTTTGAAAAGTTCTTCTCGCACCCATCTGTGAGCTTGTCATTCTCTATAGGATTTCATCTTCAACCTTGTAGCAAAGGTTAAGATATTCATCACTCTAGGTGATCTTCAATCTCCTCATGTATGTGTTATCCCATGGGTTTCTTCTGAGCTCGCATAAGGCCTTATTTAATTTTCACACATGAGTCTGAGTGATGTGTCTAAACTTCCAGCGACTGCAAATGTCTCTTCGTAGTCTATGCCTTTCTGTGAGAAGCCTCGTGCTATGAATCTTGCCTTGTATCCCACGATGTTGCCATCTACTGCATGTTGGATCTTGTAGATCCATTTGGATGACACTACAGACTTCCCTTCAGGTCTCGATACTGCATCCTAGACATGATTCTTCTTGAACTGGTGCTTTCCTTCCCTTTCTTCTTGGATACAGAACTTGATGTCTGCTAACTATTACAGGACCTAGAACTCTGATGCTCTTTACCAGAAATAAAGATACATCGGAATTTATTCAGAAATTCATTCAATATCTGGGTCCATTTGTGCAGGGCTCTGACTGCTTCAGACTCCGGAACAGTTGAAGTTTCTACTACGCTTTTCAGAATAGACAATCCTCTGCTCCTCCTGCTACGTTTTTCCAGAACAGAGATAAAGAACCCTCTGCACAGAACAGAAAAATAAAAAGCCCTCTGCACAGAACAGAAAACATATTTCTCTCTCTTACCCTGCAGTCATACACACTTTTAGATCGATGAAGATGGGCATTCTGAAGGTTCATTTATGGGCAGAGAGAGGACTAGTTTCCCCAAGGCCGTTATTCTCCACCTGTCCATCAGAGTAGGAGATTCGAGACCATTCCTGAATCCGTTACAAGAACTCCGTGAAAAACGTTTCTGCTGCCAGCATGTACGTCTCTTCATATGGGTCATTTAGATTAACTCAGAAAATTAATCTTACATTCTCCCACTTGGCACATATGAGAACATAACGTTAGAGTTTAACAGAGTAAACATTAGTTGCGCCATAAGTCATTCATCTTGGTTTTCAGTTTGGTCATTATAATACTATAATTAAACAACCTAGTAATGCGAGTCATGACGGTTCCATGTCAATAAGACAACATAGTCCCTTTCGTGTACCACGACATTAGTAATCTGTTTAATTTAGTCTGTAAACAAGGAGTGATTTCATAAGGTCCAACAATAATGTCCCTTGTCAGAGACTATTCCTGTCATCATATATTTATTCTCATACATGTACGTACACATTTAGAACAGGATTTCTCAAACAGAAACATTTGTATTAAGATTTCAGAGTGTCAAATAAAACAAACAACATTATGTGATCCATCTCATAAAAGCAACAACTTTTATGTGCTACGTTCAATTCCCATTCTGTTAGCATGTTCCTTAAATGTCTTTGGTGGTAATCCTTTCGTCAATGGATCTGCAACCATAAGCAGTGTGCTTATGTGTTCAATTGACACTCGTTGTTTCTGAACTTCTTCTTTAATGGCAAAGTATTTCAGTTCCATGTGTTTAGCACCATTAGAATAACTGTCATTCTTAGAGAAGAATACAGCTGCGGCATTATCACAATAAATCCTCAGCGGCTTGGCAATAGAGTCGACAACCCCAAGTCCTGAGATAAAATTTCGCAACCACAATCCATGAACCGTGGCCTCAAAGCATGCCACAAATTCAGCTTCCATAGTGGATGAAGCAGTGATGGTTTGCTTCGCACTTTTCCATGATATTGCTCCTCCCGCTAATAGGAACAAATAACCAAAAGTGGACTTTCTACTGTCAACACATCCAACAAAATCTGAGTCTGAGTAGGCAATCACCTCTAGATTATCAGACCTCCTAAATGTGAGCATGTAATCCTTCGTTCCCTGCAAGTACCTCATCACTTTCTTTGCAGCCTTCCAGTGTTCCAATCCAGGATTAATTTGGTATCTTCCCAACATACCTACTGCAAAACTGATGTCTGGCCTAATGCAAGTCTGTCCATACATTAGACTTCCTACTGCAGAAGCATAAGGAATTCTTTCCATCTGTTTTCATTCCCATTCATTCTGCGGACATTGCATAAGGCTGAATTTATCCCCTTTCTGAATAGGGGCATCACCAGCTGAACATTTATCCATTCCGAAGCTCTCTAGAACTCTTTCGATATAAGCCTTCTGAGACAATCCTAACAATCTACGTGATCGATCCCGGAATATTTCAATTCCTATCACGTAAGATGCCTCACCCATATCTTTCATTTCAAAATTCATAGAGAGAAACTTTTTGGTTTTGTGTAATAAACCAAGATCACTGGTGGCAAGCAATATGTCATCAACATACAGAATCAGAAATATAAATTTACTCCCACTAACTTTTAGATATATACACTGATCAACAATGTTTTCCTTAAATCCAAAAGAAGTAATGGTATTATGAAACTTAAGATACCATTGCCGGGAGGCTTGTTTAAGCCCATATATTGATTTCTTAAGTTTGCAAGCCAGGTGTTCTTTTCCCG
>LPNX010747934.1:27846-60879 GCA_001517045.1 Pseudotsuga menziesii | reverse complement strand
AATATCATGGAAAAGTGCGAAGCAAACCATCACTGCTTCATCCACTATGGAAGCTGAATTTGTGGCATGATTTGAGGCCACGGTTCATGGATTGTGGTTGCAAAATTTTATCTCAGGACTTGGGGTTGTCGACTCTATTGCCAAGCCGCTGAGGATTTACTGTGATAATGCCGTAGTTGTATTCTTCTCTAAGAACGATAGGTATTCTAATGGTGCTAAACACATGGAACTGAAATACTTTGCCGTTAAAGAAGAAGTTCAGAAACAACGAGTGTCAATTGAACACATAAGCACACTGCTTATGGTTGCAGATCCATTGACGAAAGGATTACCACCAAAGACATTTAAGGAACATGCTAACAGAATGGGAATTGAACGTAGCACATAACAGTTGCTGCTTTTATGAGATGGATCACATAATGTTGTTTGTTTTATTTGACACTCTGAGATCTTAATAAAAGTGTTTCTGTTTGATAAATCCTGTTCTAAATGTGTACGTACATGTATGAGAATAAATATATGATGATAGGAATAGTCTCTGACAAGGGACATTATTGTTGGACCTTATGAAATCATTGCTTGTTTACAGACTATTTAAACAGGTTACTAATGTTGTGGTACATGAAAGGGACTATGTTGTCTTATTGACATGGAACCGTCATGAATCGCATTACTAGGTTGTTTAATTATAATATTATGATGACCAAACTGAAAACCAAGATGCATGACTTATGGCGCACGTAATGTTTACTCTGTTAAACTCTAACGTTATGTTCTCATATGTGCCAAGTGGGAGAATGTAAGATTAATTTTCTGAATTAATCTAAATGACCCATATGAAGAGTCGCATATGCTGGCAGCACAAACGTTTTTTTTACGGAGTTCTTGCAATGGATTCAGGAATGGTCTCGAATCTCCTACTCTGATGGACAGGTGGAGAATAACGGTCTTGGGGAAACCGGTCCTCTCTCTGCCTATAAATGAACCTTCAGAATACCCATCTTCAATTTGATTTGAAAGAGTGTATGGCAGCAGGGTAAGAGAGAGAAATCGTTTTCTGTTCTGTGCAAAGGGTTTTTCATTTCTGTTCTATGCAGAGGAACCTTCATTGATGTTCTGTGCAAAGGGTTCTTCAAGAGGTTTCTGAAAAACGTAGCAAAGGAGCAGAGGGTTTATCAGTCTGGAAAACACAGTAGAAGAAGAAAGGGGTTTTCTGTTCTGGAAAACGCAGCAGAGACTTCATCTGTTATGGAATCTGATTCAGCTAGAGCTCTGCACGAATGGATTCAAGTATTGAATGAATTTCTGTGTAAATTCCACTGTATTTTTATTCCTGGTGAAGAACTAGAAATTTCTAGGTCCTGAAACAGTTATCAGACATTATGTTTTGTAAAAGAAAAACTGGAAAAATGTAGCAGGAGGAGCAGAGGATTGTCTGTTCTGAAAAGCGTAGCAGAAACTTCAACTGTTCCGGAGTCTGAAGCAGTCAGAGCCCTGCACAAATGGACCCAGGTATTGAATGAATTTCAGAATAAATTCTGCTGTATCTTTATTTCTGGTAAAGAGCATCAGAGTTCTAGGTCCTGTAATAGTTAGCAGACATCAAGTTCTGTATAATAAAATTATAACATTTGGTATCAGAGCGTTGCGTGTAGAACTTTCTGTTCTCTTTCCATAATTTTTATCTGGCAAATGCATCCTGTGAATGCACAGTGATAGACCGGTTTTATGAATGCACAGTGATAGACCAGTTTTGTGAATACACAGTGATAGACCAGTTTCAAGAATGTTTTCTTTTACTCTGTAGATCAATGATGTCACTCAACAGTGTCACATAACTGCATTGTGTCTGAGGCCTCTTTCTTTCTTTGAAATTATCGTCATATTATTCTTTATCTTGGATTATTTCTCATGCCCAAGGTGGTCTTCATCTCTCGTGGTGGATCTACTGTTCTCTTTATATTCTTCTGAAGCAGTTTCTTTCGCCATGGTGCCTTTGACTTGGGAAACTTCAGGTTTATCTTCATGTATGCTTATTGGAGTGAATCTTGAACTGTCATTACTTTTTCTTTGGAACAAGTCTCATCCTTCTTTTCTTGTAGGCGATTGTAGATCTTTCCTGCAAGTCAAATGTACCAGTTATACGGTTAGAACATTTCATAAGGCATATTCATAATGGAAAATTCTTATGCATAAGGATATAATCATGCAACTATTTTAGCTAATACGACATTCATCCATATCTCGTATACACAGAAACTTTCCCAATTCCTTCCATATCTACCATAACATTATTGAGATTGTGCACTAATCTTAATATGTCAGCAAAGAGGTTTCATCCTGGATAAGTAGCAATGGAGTGTTGTATAGCACTATAGGCTACTTACCCATAACATACATATTAGTAGTATATTGTTCATTAATGCAGACATTCTATCATGCATAATACATTTCACAACTAAACAATGTCATATAAACAACTATATATGAAAAGAAAATTCAAATACTTATCTTTATTTGTTTCGTGGGTAGACTCCTTCTTGAGCCTTCGGCTTCATGATCTTCTTCATTCATAACATCATAATTTATTATCCAAATTCTAAGATGGATAAGAGGTTCTTCAAGAATTGAGTCCTTCATATTCCTCATCGCTTGAGGGATCTTCTTTGAATCATGAGAGATTGATCTTCAATTGCTCCCATCTTGTCTTCTCTTATTATGCGTCGAGCTTCTTCTTGTGTGCACTCTTCCCAGAGTTTGCTGAAGGTAATCACTTCCTTCTGGCACACATTCCTTGAAAGAAAGAATCCCATGATCCTGGGAGGCCATTCAAGGTGGTTATAACAATATCTTGTTCTTCTTCGATTGCTTCATCATAGCATCGAACACTTCCTTTTGGTATCTTCAAGGATGACACATGAGGGATGAGATGATCTTTAATAGAATATGCAATGATTCTCTTGGCTCTAGCCTTAGCCTCAGCTCCCTCTGGCTCTTAGAACTTCCTTATTGAATACTGATCTAATTCAATTTATTCAAGGATCACGAAGTTCCTATACTTCCATACTTAGAAGTTTTCAGCTTCACCAAGCTTGTCATCAAGCTAGTGTGATTAGTCATTTTGAAATGAGAACCTCAAATGTAAATAAAAAAAGATTAGATCTTATCGATTTGAGGTGTCCATCATGGTTTCAGAGATGGCTAGTCTAGGTTTTGTCAGAGAAACCCTAATTTTCAAAACTTGGAATATTTCAGATCTGATTGGGTAGAAAGATGCACCTCCTCAAATCGAGCTGAGCAACATACTCGTTTTCCAAAAACTGTGATCAGAACTGCAAAATATCTGATGCCCTAGTTTTCTTCAATTTCTTCTACAGAATTACCTGATATTGTTTCTACGGTATCTCTAAAATTACTGATCTTCTGTGTCTAAAAATTCCTCCTAAGGTAGCCTCATTTGTCCACTTTCCTACACCGCAGGTTTGAGCATAATTGGTTTCACTAATTGGGACTTATGAGATTTTTTCCAAGGTGACCTATTTCAGGACTGTTCAACATAGTGAAATCGTACAAACTATTGTGTGTCCCTGTTTCACCTTCAGGGTCTAAAATTTTTACCACAGAAAGTATAGTTCATGCCCTATCTAGAACATCTTGAAAAATTTCATTTGGACCTTCGTAGCCCAAGATATAGCAATTCTCCCTAGGTGTCCTGTTTAGGGATGAATCCCAGGAGAGGCTGGAACCCTGATTTGGAGGAATCATATCTCCCAGAATATAGCGAGTCTGAGGCTGAAACTTTTACACAGTGTACATCAGGAATTTATCTTTGACCTATAAAAGTTTCAACTCCTGATCTTCTTCTCAGGTTTTCTCTGATACCATGTTATATTTTTATCATTTAATCAATATGATCTAGGATCTTATCTGAGAGAATAACATGCATATCAATAATCAGAAGAGACAAGAGACACAAAGGATTTTCCTTGGGGAAACCATAAAGGATAAAACCCCGCAACTTCCTTAGAGATAGAATGAGCACCAATAGCAAAAGTAAAACCCAAAGATACAAAGATGATCTTCGATAACTGTTCTCTCTCTCACTTGCGTGAGTTCCTCTTCTCTCACTCATGTGCTATTGTTGAGTGAGTGTGTGTTTCAAATAGAGAGTCTCACTCTCTATTTATAGTAGTTTTCCATTTGACAATTACTCTATAGGGTCGACCTCACTAGGAGAGTCTAATAACCCTAATACCCCTCAATTGTGGGGACTATTTCCCCAAATTACAACAGAGGGTTAACCTCAATGACTTTACATGACTTTATTATATTAATGACTCTCACGATTGGAGGAATAAAAATCTCTGTCGGCGTACAATACAATAAGTGAATACATTCTGAAGTTACAAATACATCAACAATCAACCTCTTTTCTACCTTGGCTGCTCCAAAATCGGTTCCAAAACAGACCGGGACAATTCAAAGACAGTTCTTGTGGGGAGGCAATCATGACAAACATAGATGGGATCTGGTGAGTTGGGACACCATCTGTAAACCAAAGGCTCAAGGTGGTATGGTATTGAGAGATCCATAGAAAATCAATAAATTCCTAGGGGTGAAAATTTGGTGGCACTGGGTGTCGCACAAAGAAGAGCCATGGGAAAAATTATGGCATAGTAAGTATGCTTAGGGAAAACCAAAACAAGATCTCATAAGATTTAACGAAAGTAGGAAATGATCCCATATCTAGAGTTATGCTCATGCGAATAGAGGTATAATCAAGGATCATAGCTTTTGGGAAGTAAGGGAAGGACATGATGCCAATTTGTGGACTAATTCATGGAAACAGTTTCCAAATATCATTTCTCAAATTAACATCCATACTAGTTGGACCAGAGCCAAGGATTAGGGATTGACAAAACTCCATTATTTCTGGAGAGAATCCTAATGTTAACACCTGTATTTAACAAAGGGAGAAACAAGACCATGGTAGAGATAAGGTAATGTTGTTTAAATACTTTGGTTAAAGGATATAGTGCAAAGGTGGAATGATAGTCAAAATACCGATCAAGTTGCCAAAGAGCCCAGGCCGCGATGAAGGAAGGACGAAAATCAATGGTTGGTATTCCCCTCGCCCTTCGCAACATGCAAGGAAGATAAGACAGGTTCCGTCTTTTAACCAGCTGCACAGATCAAAGGTTATAAAGTCGTCCTGGGCAGATCCACGGTTCACATCAAATCCGCCTTGTGAAGGCACGAGTTGGTTAAGAAAATGGAGTCTGGCGGAATCGTGTCTCCTTCTCTCAATCTGACGGCGGAGAGGCGAGGTCGGATCATATCAAGGGACGAGATTGATTCCGGAAGCGAAACCTGCATGGCGGATAAGCCCAAAAGGCCCAGCGGAATTTGTTATCCGATGACAGATCTGACAGACGGAAATCAAAGCGGGATAGATCAACGGTTATTACAAGTTCCGGGGAGTGAAATGGCATGGGAGATAAGTCCCAGACTCCCAGCGGAATTGGGTAGACGTCGACAGATCTGACGGCTGATGAATGCCAGGCGATCACATCAACGGCTAAAAAAGATTCCGGAGCCCAAACTTGCACGTTGGATAAAGGGAAGGAGCCCAATGGAATTTGATAGGCGGCAAGTGATCCAACGGCTTGCCAATAAAGGTATATTAGATCGAGGGCTGTGGATGATTCCAGAGATTAAAGCTGCACGAGGGTTAAAGCCAGAAAGCCCAGCGGAATTCATTACATGGCGCTTGATCCGACGATTGAAATTTAAAGATTGAATAATCTAAAGGTTGAGATTGATTCCGGTGTTGCAACTTGCAGGGAGGCTAAGGTCCGGACCCCCAGCGGCATTCTATACGTGTCACCCGATCCAACAACTCATGATAAAAGGCGATTGCATCGACGGCGGGAGATCATTCCGGGATGGAGACTGGCACGGTGTTTATCGCCAAGGCGCCGGGCAGAACTGGATACGTGGCACACGATCCAAAGGCCATAAATTAAAGAGAAGCCAGATCTACGGTCGTGGATGAAGCCGAAAAATAGAAGGGCACGGCAGTTAGAGATAAGTGGTGGTTGCGGAATTAAATGTTGTCCACGTGGTAAATTGGGTGGTCCTATAAAGGCAGGGTTGACCTCTCCAATGATTATTTTATTTGCTCGGGACCCGGCGAAAAGGACCTAGCGATTTGGGAGCTTCCATTTGTCAGTACCAGGCACGTTCCGAACACACGCCTCCACAGTAAACCAGGTAGGACTTTAATCCTGTAACTCCTTCGTCCAATTACCGTTATAAACTAAGAAATGGACCAAGAGAGCGAGGTTAGTGTGTCTGGTCAGGTCATGGATGACATAGATGATTTTTTAGTAGATAGACACAGAGGCGTCTACGATCCCTTCTTGTCCACAGGGAGTGTGTCCGGCAGCAAAGAGAAATTGTGGTCTTATTTTTCACAGGGGAATGATGTTCTGAATGTATGCAAGTCTTTTTTGTACCATTTCGTCCTTGAGAAAACCCTACACTTCCCTGAATTTGTCGAATGGTGCGCGGTGAACTATTCTCCCTCTCAGAGGATCATTGTGAATCGGTCCGCGTCGAAAATACTATGTAAAATTGATGCTTCGGTCGTCAGGGAAAACCTTAGTCTGCTCGAAAGCTACCCTGTAAATCGTGAGTCTGTTAATGAATCTGTCCTTGCTGAGTTTTTCAAAAATTGCGAAAGTGAAAGTCACTCTCAATTCCTGTCAAGTATCCTGAAGGAAGGTCAGTCCCTTGAAGGCCTTTCCTCGCCTCACCCCTTGCATATTTTTAGAGTTGAGATGCAATTAGTGATGTCTCTGGTCTGTCAGGTGTTAGGTCTAGATGACGATTGTCATATAGGTGATGTTATCCTTGGTTTCTTGTTAAAAATAAATTCTTTAAGTCCCGAGTCCCAGTCCGTCCTCGTGCTTAATTTAGATGAGTACCTTGCCGAAGCGATCCACCTCCAGTTGACTGAATTTCCCAAGGTCCAGTTTTTTAGATTTCAAACAAACTTGCTTAACATGTTATTATGTTCTAATGTTACTGAATTAAAGTTCTTAAGTGTTCTATCTTCTTCTGATTTTCCCAAGCAAATCAACATGGTCGAATTTGCCAATTCGATCATGTCCGAAATATACAGGATGTTATTTGATGAAGACCTGCCCCGTGTCCTGGACGAAATGAGATGTCTAATGCAGTCGTCGCCAGAAGAGCGGGTGGGGGACTGGTTCCTATACAGAGGTTACACAGTGTTAAGAGTATATGGCTGTACTAGTCAGCCTTATAGGCTACCATCCTTCTTGACCCCAAGGATTTTCGCACTGGAGTTCATGAGGCAGAGATTGTTGTTTGAGGAGGAGCACGTTGGTGCTTTCAGAAAATCTTTGAATATTAAATTTCCATTTAAAGTAGGCCCTTTCATTTTTAAAGGTAAAGGTGCCCTGGCATTTATAGAAAGGTTGATGGAGAATATGGATTTCATAAAAGATGTAAATATGAACTACGACCCCCACCAGGTGATCTCATTGAGAAAACAGGCAAACAGGAATAAACCATTTGAGCATCAGGCTATTGAGGGGCTGGCTGAAATGGCAAATTTGCTGCAGTATACTGACAGGTCAGATTCCGATGAAGGGACACATGCTACACCTGTCACAACGACCCAAATAACAGAAGGTGCTGGTATGGTAGTCAAGAGGAGTTTGTCTGAAACGGAGAGTATGGACGTAGACGAGGAAGGGACGCATAAAAGGGCAAAGCTGCTTCAAAGTGGTGAAATTGTAGACAAGGAGGTTTCTGATGGTTCCAAAAGAGATGCCCTAGTTCCCCTGAAAGCGGTGCAAGTAAGTCAATTCTCTTTTAAGAATCCGGAAGGTGATGTAGATAGTTCGGAATTGTGCCACGTGTTTAAGTCTAAGGAAGACCTAAAAGCCAGTTACATGGAGAAGAGGAAGCAGTCTATGGAGGAAACGAGAAATTTGCTCCCGAAGGTTAGAAGTCTGTACAGTTCGAAAACCTCTCTGGTCTCTACTAGAGATGCTGAGAGGAATACTTTTAGAATGGCTATGGTAAGTGACAAGAGAATGTCTGAAATAGAGATCCGGTTAGACAAAATCAACACTCCGGACAAAATTCAACTCCACAAACAGACAAGCGATATCATCTACTCAGACTTACTTCAAGCCATGGTGAAGATCAATAAATTGCAAGTCTTGACAGACAAATTGGAAATCCAGTTGAAACATGAGAAAGTAGAAAATAAAGCAAATGCTGTTCAGATTAAGAAGCTGCAGACAGACATTGCTAGTTCAGACAGTACACAGGCAGTCAAAAGGTTGTTAGAGGAAAAGGATAATGCACTCCAGGTCCTGAGGAAGAAACAGAAGATCCTAGGCACTGAACATGTTCAGTCAGCTAAGTTGCTAGCCCTCCAGGAAGAAAAGGATAAAGTCCATCAGGAGATGATGGAATACAAAGGAAGAGCCGGAGAGCTACAGGAGGAAAAAGAGAAGTGGGAAGCTGAAAGGGAGGAACTGTTATCCCAAATCTCCTTGCTGGAAAAAGATCAGAAGGAAGAGAAGGAGATTATGGAAGAATTGATGAGCCAGACTCCCACCGGCGAAGACTTGTCTATTATAAATATCCCGAAGCCATTAGATGATTTCTCTACTGATGATTTGTTAGTACCAATGTCCCAGGTAAGTTTGAAGGAAGAAGCGATCAAATATTTGAAAGCAGAGAATGAGAAGATGAAAGCTGAATTGGCTAGAGTTAGTGAAAGCAAAAAACAGATCTTGCAGGACAGGAATCAATTACAGAAAAAGCTCGATGAGATAAAAGAAAAATGCATTGGAAAAGGCCCTCTTCAGGGGGCGAAACATATCATTTGGGATACCCTGAATATAGAGATTACCAAGTTCCGGCACTACCTGAATTTTATTGATGATTTGACTATACTGACAGATTCGACTCAACAAAAACTGAAACTGGTAAATGAACACATGGCAAAAAGACCCCTCACTACAGCTCAGAACACATTAAATTTTCTGAATTCACTGACATACCAGAAGTTGCACGACATGGGCATAAAGGACAGAATATCAATAGTGCTGTGGGAGAAGAAGATCATCCACAAACACCATTTAATGAAGACTGTCCAAGACAAGTCAGAATAATTGCTTATGTAGATCAATAAGTTCAAACAAGAGTTTAAAGAGCTGTTCAAAGATGGATTGCCGTCCTTCTGAGACGAAAAAGGTCGGATGCTCCCGCTGGAACATTATAATCACCTGCTTGTCTGGGCCCGCATGGACCACTCAAAATTTAATAACTTGGAGAAGAGCCTGACAGGACAAACCATTGTGGACATGTTGATGGAAGACTTCGAAATCCTGCAGAAGTTCGCAATCATCAGAGCCAGATCGCCCAAGAAATCTTATGAAGCATTTATGGAGCTTGAGGTAGCAATTCGGGAGATGATGGAGTGTGACACCCCAAGTTCGGAGCAGTGGAAGGCTGTAGAGCGGTTTGGGAAAAAAATGTATATTCTTCCCCCCTAGGAACAGGTGTCAGGTACTGAAGAGCTGATGGGGCAAAGACATGGAGCTGATGGGGCAAAGACGTGGAGCTGTCGGGGCAAAGACGTGGAACTATCAGGCGAAAGTTTGTTATCTAGTTGATTTGTACTTTGTGATCTGTTAGGAATGGAGTTGTAACAACTTCCTAGTGGTGTAGGAATTCAGTTACAAACTCTAATTTACGCTGATCATTCTGTTATTGATTTGCTGGGGGGCAGACTTATTGTTTTATCTATAAATTTGTATCTTTTTACGAGATGGGGGTTGGAACCCATCGGTTGAAAAATATTCGCTGGAGAACATATCTGTTTTTGGAATCACAAAATGAATGCATGAGAGTTTGTCAGAGATTCATGTGTTGTTGATATTACAATCTGTGCCTTTCCTTTATGTGATTTGTATTTCCCTTTGTGTAACACTCCATTTTGTTTCTTCCTCGTATCTGAAAAATAGTGTTAGATGATTGGAATTCATGTATTCATGCTCTGGTCATCTTTTCAGATATTATATGATTTTTTCTGCTAAAGTTGATATAGAACTCATCCATGTTGATGCTCTGTATTAATGGGTTGTTCCTTCATTTCTTCTGTTCCACCTGAATCAATTTGAATGACTGTGATGATATGATTACCTTGCCTTTGATGAATATCATGTGTATGTCTTTGTGGTATCTTTAGATTGTATGTGACTCCATGCCCAATGGTTATATGAATGTTTCAGCCAAATACATAAATCTTTGAATATTATTTCATACGTGCTGTAGTTAAATCTGGTCTTGTGAAATCTTTATTGAGAGATCCCTCTCTGGAAGAAAATACCAGTTTATCCCTAAAGTGGTTTTGCTGTTACATTGGCATATACCTCTTACAACCTGGGTACATCCTGAGTGCTAACAAACTGGCGCCGTTGCCGGGGAGGAAGGTGCTTATCTGCCCCGGAAGAATGACAAAGATTAAGAGAGATTTCTATGGGCAAACAGGAATTTCAAGAAGAAAAGAAGGTTGTATGTTTGCCCTGGCGACTTCATTGTGAAATTGTGTCAGAATTCAAGAACGACATTTTGGCTTCAAGAAGACATACACGAGGTAACTTTGATACCGAAATTCTGAAGAGTTTTGAGGATCCAGAAAAGTTGTTTAAGAGAAAAAATAAAGAGAAGTTTGATTTTCCTTTGTTCGGCCCATCATCTTCACCTGATTCTCATATTAATCCAGCCTGGGAAGTCAATACTGCGCAGACCCTGTTGAGAACTAGATCCGAACCCGACCTAAAAAATACTGAGTTCACTCCCTGTAGGCTGAGAGCTAGGTCTGAATCCGACCTCAAAAACACTGAGTCCAATCCTAGTAGGTTAGAGTCCTATCTGTTAGATTCCCTCTGGAAGGACGTGCAACAAACCTCTAAAGCTAAAACAACAACCTCCGAGCATCCTCAAAGTACTGCAGTTCCTGTGAACCCACCCAGACCAATGGCCGCTAGATTTGCTCCCTTGCGTTTGCCGGCTGTATTACATGATCTCCCCCAAAATTATTCTCAGAGGATTTCTTTATTTGACGGGGAAGGTGATATAACCGCAAAACAACATGTTGCCAAGTTTGAAGATTTCATTGACTTGGAAGAAGATGACTATCCTGATGTCAAGCTGTGGTTATTTTCCCAAAGTTTGTCTGGGGAAGCAAAGAAGTGGTTTAAAGACTTGCCTAATGGATCTATAGCAAATTTTCAGGCCTTTCAGAATGCCTTTCTGGACAGGTGGGACGATAAACAGAACCCTCTGCAGCTGTTATCTCAGTACAATGGTCTTAAGAAGGGGGGTTTTGAGTCTGTTCACGAATTTTCGAGCAGATTCATGAGGGCTTACAACTCTATTCCTGAAGATATAAAACCTTCTCCTGCAGCCGCTCAACTGCATTATGCTGGAGCTTTTGATAATGATTTTGCATTTTCATTACGGGGAAGGAGGTCGGCAACTCTTGCTGCCATGTTTACTGATGCCCTAGAAGTGGAATCTAACATGATGGCTAGTGGGAAGATAAAACATAGAGACATGGACAGGAGGAGAAAAGAAGACAATGGGCCCTCCACTTCATCTTCTTCCACTGATGTTAAATTTGAGACAATGTTGAAGACCATGGAAAAGTTGATGGATAGGTTAACCATGGATACTAGGCCTTTCAACAGGGGGCAAGGGGATCCCCAAATCAGGAATCCAAATTTCAGGAGACCCAATCCCCCTGTTCCTCCCCAGAACAGGCAGAGAAATCCAAGAAACCAAGAAGAACAGCCTATTCGTCCGCCTTTCCCTGAAAATTATGTTGGGGATGAAGAAGACCCACCTGAAAATGAGATTCATCTGTTTGGGGAACAGGATTCAGAAATATATCTCACCGAAGAAGAACATAACATGTTTGCGCAGGAAGGTCCAAATGAAGAATTTGAAAATGAGCTATATCAGAGAGGGTACTTGCATGCAATGGATGATGTGCAAAGGAAAATGAGATTGAGGAATAGGGATGTCCCCATAAATAAGGGGAAGGCAAATCCAAATCAGCCTTCCTTTAGTTCTTTGGATGGGGAAAAGGGGAAAGGACTACAAAAAGAACCCTCTGTGAGTAAAGAGGTTGAAAATGAGGTACAAAGAGATAAAATAATAAAGAAGGCGACTCCGATTGATGTGGAAAAGATTGGTGCTGGTTTTAACCTACAAAATGAGCTTTCAAAACTAAAGAACTCTGTTCCATTTAATGAGCTATTGAGAAACACTGAATACAGAGATACTATCACCAAAATGATCAAAGACCAAGGAGAATGGCAGTCAGACATTTTAGAATTGAATGATGATAACCCTGCTATTTCATTTGGGCCAAGAGTTGAAAATTTAGAAGATGAAGAAGTTCCTCCTTTCTATTTAAGTCTAAATGTGCATGACAAAGTGGTCCGTAATGCTATGTTGGATTCTGGGGCATCACACAATCTAATGCCTAAAGGAGTTGTATAAAGTCTGGGATTAGAAGTGACCAGACCTTATAAGGATTTATACTCATTTGATTCTAAGAGAGTAAAGTGCCTTGGTCTAATTAAAGACATGGTGGTGACCCTGAGTAAATTACCATCTAAAACTATAGTCATGGATGTGGTGGTAGCCGATATCCCACCCAAGTTTGGGGTATTGCTGTCTAGATCTTGGACCTCCAAGCTGAAAGGTAGTTTACAGATGGACATGTCATATGCGACGATTCCTTTTCCAGATGGGAGCAGAAGGTTGTATAGTGAAAAAAGAACTCCCTATGTGGTTAGCAGTCAAGATAAACCTGAAGTCCACCACATATACGCTGTTGATACTGATTTGGGGTCTTCCATTTTCTTTAATGAGACTGTCCCACATGAGGCAGAAAAGACATTGCAAGAGAAGTCTCAGGAGAATGATGAAAATGAAGTTTTGGAACAGGAGGCTTTAGAAGCAAAGCAGAAAAAAGAAGGCCAATGGATCATGTACTTTGATGGATCTGTTGCAAAGGTTGGTGCTGGGGCCGGTGTCTATATCATTTCTCCTATCCATGATTTCAAAGCTTTGTCATATAAATTGCTTTTTGAATGCACAAATAATGTAGCAGAGTATGAGGCCCTGTTATTGGGGTTACATGCTTTGAAAGATCTGGGGGCTCAAAGGGTCAGGATCTTGGGAGATTCTGAGTTGGTGGTAAACCAGGTAAATGAGAGTTATCAAACCAAGCATCCTCGGATGAGGGCTTACAGAAATGAAGTATGGGATATGCTTGGCAATTTCTTCACGGAGTATACAATTCAAGTGGTTCCCAGGGTTGAGAATTTGGTGGCTGATTCCTTAGCAGTATCTGCTGGAAAATTTGAGATCCCAATGACTAGTCAAAAGGAATACCAGGTGGAGATTTTGAACAGACCTTCTATCCCTGACAATTACAAATACTGGCAGGTGTTCGAAGATGATATGCAGATCCGAAGATTCCTAGAGTTGTTAGGGGAGTTTGTGAATACCCATTTTGACAGTAAAAATGATAATGATAGGACCCCTGGAGATGACGAAGAAATTGAATCAGAAGAAGATACTGAGAAGTTAAGGAAGACCTTGGGAGGTAAGGACATCATCCAGCTGAAGAATAATTTCATACCAAGAGGCATGATCCCTTTAGAAAGACTCTTTGATCAAAATGATGTTGCCAAGAACCCCAAAGTGAAACCTGTTGGTGATGCCGTTGAAGACAAAAATATTGGCACTGAGGAAAATCCTAAAATCCTAAAATTATCCAAGAAGCTGCCGGAAAAGGAGAAAGAGGAGTATGTAAAGTTGATGAAAAAATATACAGATGTGTTTGCTTGGAGTTATGAAGATCTCAAAGAATATGATACATCTATCATACATCATACTATTCCTATAAAGCCTGGAGAAAAGCCTTTTAAGCAGAAACTCAGGAGGATCAATCCTAAGCTACTCCCTGTCATTGAGAAGGAAATAAAGAAGTTATTTGATGCCAAGATCATTGTAACACTCAGATTTTCTAAATGGGTTGCAAATTTGGTCCTTGTCAGAAAGAAGAATGGAGAGATAAGACTGTGCATAGATTTCCGCAATTTGAATAAGGTCTCCATGAAAGACAACTATCCCTTACCCAAGATCGACCATATACTGCAGCAAGTGGTGGGAGTTGAAAGGATTTCGAAGCTGGATGGTTTTTCAAGGTATAATCAGATCAAAGTGCTGCCAGAAGATCAGGAGAAAACTGCCTTTACTACACCCTGGGGCACTTTCATGTATGCGAAGATGCCCTTTGGTTTGATGAATGCAGGCGCCGCTTTCCAGCGAGCTATGGACATTGCCTTTGCGGGAGAAATTGGAAGTTTCGTGGTAATCTATATGGATGATATCACAGTCTACTCGAAGTTTGACAGAGAGCATCTGCATCATCTGGAGAAGGTCTTCGTGAAGTGTAGGAAGTATGGCATATCTTTGAACCCTAAGGAGTCTAATTTTGCACTAGAGGAAGGAAAGCTGCTAGGCCATATAATATCCAAAAATGGCATAAAGATTGACCCTGAAAGAGTGAGTGCAATTATGAAGGTAGGAGAACCCAGGAGCAAGAAGGAGATACAATCATTTTTGGGACAGGTAAATTTTTTGAGGAGATTTGTACCAAGCTTCGCAGAGATTCTGATAAATATTACCAATATGTTGAAGAAAGGTCATGAAATAAAATGGAATACAAAAGCTAAAGAGTCCTTTCGGGAAATCAAGAAAGCAATTTCAGAAGCTCCTGTCTTGGTAAGTCCAGATTTTGCCAAGGATTTTTCGGTATTCTCATATGCTTCTGAACATACTATAGCAGCGGTATTGTTACAAAAAAATGAGGAAAATCTGGAACAACCCATAGCCTTTTTCAGTAAAATACTACGGGACAGGGAGTTGAAATATGATATCATGGAAAAGCAGGCCTATGCTCTGATTAAATCATTGAAGGATTTCAGAATATATGTTTTGCATTCCCATGTAATCGCACATGTTCTAACCGCTGCAGTAAAAGCAATTTTGACTCAGCCAGACCCCGAAGGCAGGAGGGCGAGATGGGTAGCTACATTATTGGAATATGATATAGAAATAAAACCGACGAAGCTGGTTAAAGGACAAGGGTTGGCAAAGATGATGACAAACTCAAATTGTGAATCTTTACAGATCAATTTTTTGACTCACCAGTCTGATCAGTTGGACTCAGAGATCGAAGTGATGCTTGACTTTGTAGCCTCTCCATGGTACTCTGGTATTGTATATGTCCTCCGAAATTTGCAAGCACCAAAAGGATTAAGTAAATCAAGAGCAAGGTCTGTAAAGTTGAAATCTGCTAAATTATGTATCATAAATAAGTATCTTTATTGGAAGGATCCAGGAGGAGTTCTACTAAATTGTCTATTGGAGGATGAAGCCCAGCAAATTACCAATGAATTTCACAAAGGAGACTGCGGAGGACATCATTCTTGGAAGGTGACAACAAACAAGATCCTGAGAGCTGGTTATTACTGGCCTACGTTATTCTCTGATGTATATAAAGAAACCAGCAAATGTCATCAATGCCAGATTTTCGACGGTAAAAGAAAGGTACTGCCTCTCCCTCTGAATCCAATAACAGTTGAGGCTCCTTTCCAGCAATGGGGTTTAGATTTTATTGGTGAAATAAACCCCAACTCATCAGGTCAGCATAGGTGGATCTTGACAGCTACAGACTATTTTATTAAATGGATAGAAGCAATTCCTACCAGGAGGGCAACTGAGAATGTGATCATGGAGTTTCTTGAAGAAAATATATTGGCTCGGTTCGGGTGTCCAAAAAGGATAGTAACAGACAACGCAGCTGCTTTCAAATCTAGGAAAATGATAAATTTTTGTCATAAGTACCATATAAGCCTCAATCACTCGACTGCCTATTATCCTCAAGGAAATGGACTAGCTGAATCTTCAAATAAAAGCCTGGTGAGGATTATCAAAAAGCTGTTGGAAGACAATAAAAGGTCCTGGCACACCAAACTAAAATATGCTCTATGGGCTGATCGGATTAGCACTAAAAGAGCGATCGGCATGTCTCCATTCCAGCTGGTATATGGGGCCGAAGTGATTTTTCCACCATCATTAGGAGTACCAGTTATGAGGTATTTCCAGGATCAGCAAGAAGAACCAAATCACGTACAGTGAAGGATAAATCAGATCATCGAGCTTGAAGAGCGAAGAAGTAAAGCTTATGACAAAGTGTAGTCTCATCAAGAGAAGATGAAGAATACTTTTGACAGAAGGATCAAGGAAGAGCAGTTTCAGATTGATGACCTGGTTTTGAAGTGGGATGCTCCTAACGAAGACAAGCATGGGAAGTTCGACCCTATGTGGGTCGGACCTTATGTTGTTGCTGGATACAGAGGACATAATGCATTTTTGCTGGAATATACAAACGGGGTTCTTCTGGAGAGTAACCCTGTAAATGGAAGATATATGAAGCATTAGCTGTCCTGAGGGGGAAGGTAAAGTTTGTATCATAGAATTGTATATATTTGTTTCTCTTTACAAATAAATAGCAATGGTAAGCCAAATGTATTTGAAGCTCGCAGTGAAAGCCCTAAGATCCAAGAGGCTTACCATTCGTTTCCTAAAAATATCTAAAAATGATATATTTACAAAAAACAAAAGATGGGTTTTGGGGAGTTAGTATGCAAAATCGAAGAAAGGCACCTGGTCTACGAGTTCTTTGATACCTCGCAGGGAGGATATCATCCCCAGATGGAGCCAGCTGTTAACACCTGTATTTAACAAAGGGAGAAACAAGACCATGGTAGAGATAAGGTAATGTTGTTTAAATACTTTGGTTAAAGGATATAGTGCAAAGGTGGAATGATAGTCAAAATACCGATCAAGTTGCCAAAGAGCCCAGGCCGCGATGAAGGAAGGACGAAAATCAATGGTTGGTATTCCCCTCGCCCTTCGCAACATGCAAGGAAGATAAGACAGGTTCCGTCTTTTAACCAGCTGCACAGATCAAAGGTTATAAAGTCGTCCTGGGCAGATCCACGGTTCACATCAAATCCGCCTTGTGAAGGCACGAGTTGGTTAAGAAAATGGAGTCTGGCAGAATCGTGTCTCCTTCTCTCAATCTGACGGCGGAGAGGCGAGGTCGGATCATATCAAGGGACGAGATTAATTCCGGAAGCGAAACCTGCACGGCGGATAAGCCCAAAAGGCCCAGCGGAATTTGTTATCTGATGACAGATCTGACAGACGGAAATCAAAGCGGGATAGATCAACGGTTATTACAAGTTCCGGGGAGTGAAATGGCATGGGAGATAAGTCCCAGACTCCCAGCGGAATTGGGTAGACGTCGATAGATCTGACGGCTGATGAATGCCGGGCGATCACATCAACGGCTAAAAAAGATTCCGGAGCCCAAACTTGCACGTTGGATAAAGGGAAGGAGCCCAGCGGAATTTGATAGGCGGCAAGTGATCCAACGGCTTGCTAATAAAGGTATATTAGATCGAGGGCTGTGGATGATTCCGGAGATTAAAACTGCACGAGCGTTAAAGCAAGAAAGCCCAGCGGAATTCATTACATGGCGCTTGATCCGACGATTGAAATTTAAAGATTGAATAATCTAAATGTTGAGATTTATTCTGGTGTTGCAACTTGCACGGAGGATAAGGCCCGGACCCCCAGCAGCATTCTGTACGTGTCACCCGATCCAATAGCTCATGATAAAAGGCGATTGCATCGACGGCGGGAGATCATTCCGGGATGGAGACTGGCACAGTGTTTATCGCCAAGGCGCCGGGCGCAACTGGATACGTGTCACACGATCCAAAGGCCAGAAATTAAAGAGAAGCCAGATCTACGGTCGTGGATGAAGCCGGAAAATAGAAGCGCACGACAGTTAGAGATAAGTGGTGGTTGCGGAATTAAATGTTGTCCACGTGGTAAATTGGGTGGTCCTATAAAGGCATGGTTGACCTCTCCAATGATTATTTTATTTGCTCGGGACCCGGCGAAAAGGACCTGGCAATTTGGGAGCTTCCATTTGTCAGTACCAGGCACGTTCCGAACACACGCCTCCACAGTAAACCAGGTAGGACTTTAATTCTGTAACTCCTTCGTCCAATTACCGTTATAAACTAAGAAATAGACCAAGAGAGCGAGATTAGTGTGTTTGGTCGGGTCGTGGATGACAGAGAGGAATTTTTAGTAGATAGACACAGAGGCGTCTGCGACCCCTTCCTGTCCACAGGGAGTGTGTCCGGCAGCAAAGAGAAATTGTGGTCTTATTTCTCACAGGGGAATGACGTTCTGAATGTATGCAAGTCTTTTTTGTACCATTTCACCCTTGAGCAAACCCTACACTTCCCTGAATTTGTCGAATGGTGCACGGTGAACTATTCTCCCTCTCAGAGGATCATTGTGAGTCGGTCCGCGTCGAAAATACTATGTAAAATTGATGCTTCGGTCGTCAGGGAAAACCTTAGTCTGCCCGAAAGCTACCCTGTAAATCGTGAGTCTGTTAATGAATCTGTCCTTGCCGAGTTTTTCAAAAATTGCGAAAGTGAAAGTCGCTCTCAATTCCTGTCAAGTATCCTGAAGGAAGGTCAGTCCCTTGAAGGACTTTCCTCACCTTACCCCTTGCATATTTTTAGAGCTGAGGTGCAATTAGTGATGTCTTTGGTCTGTCAGGTGTTAGGTCTAGATGACGATTGTCATATAGGTGATGTTATCCTTGGTTTGTTGTTAAAAATAAATTCTTTAAGTCCCGAGTCCCAGTTCGTCCCCGTGCTTAATTTAGACGAGTACCTTGCCGAAGCGATCCACCTCCAGTTGACTGAATTTCCCAAGGTCCAGTTTTTTAGATTTCAAACACACTTGCTTAACATGTTATTATGTTCTAATGTTACTGAATTAAAGTTCTTAAGTGCTCTATCTTCTTCTGATTTGCCCAAGCAAATCAACATGGTCGAATTTGCCAATTCGATCATGTCCGAAATATATAGGATGTTATTTGATGAAGACCTGCCCCGTGTCCTGGACGAAATGAGATGTCTAATGCAGTCGTCGCCAGAAGAGTGGGTGGGGAACTGGTTCCTGTACAGAGGTTACACAGTGTTAAGAGTATATGGCTTTACTGGTCAGCCTTATAGGCTACCATCCTTCTTGACCCCAAGGATTTTCGCACTGGAGTTCATGAGGCAGAGATTGTTGTCTGAGGAGGAGCACTTTGGTGCTTTCAGAAAATCTTTGAATATTAAATTTCCATTTAAAGTAGGCCCTTTCATTTTTAAAGGTAAAGGTGCCCTAGCATTTATAGAAAGGTTGATGGAGAATATGGATTTCATAAAAGATGTAAATATGAACTACGACCCCCACCAGGTGATCTCATTGAGAAAACAGGCAAACAAGAATAAACCATTTGAGCATCAGGCTATTGAGGGGCTGGCTGAAATGGCAAATTTGCTGCAGTATACTGACAGGTCAGATTCCGATGAAGGGACACATGCTACACCTGTCACAGCGACCCAAATAACAGAAGGTGCTGGTATGGTAGTCAAGAGGAGTTTGTCTGAAACGGAGAGTATGGACGTAGACGAGGAAGGGCCGCATAAAAGGGCAAAGCTGCTTCAAAGTGGTGAAATTGTAGATAAGGAGGTTTCTGATGGTTCCAAAAGAGATGCCCTAGTTCCCCTGAAAGCGGTGCAAGTAAGTCAATTCTCTTTTAAGAATCCGGAAGGTGATGTAGATAGTTCGGAATTGTGCCACGTGTTTAAGTCTAAGGAAGACCTAAAAGCCAGTTACATGGAGAAGAGGAAGCAGTCTATGGAGGAAACGAGAAATTTGCTCCCGAAGGTTAGAAGTCTGTACGGTTCGAAAACCTCTCTGGTCTCTGCTAGAGATGCTGAGAGGAATACTTTTAGAATGGCTATGGTAAGTGACAAGAGAATGTCTGAAATAGAGATCCGGTTAGACAAAATCAGCACTCCGGACAAAATTCAACTCCACAAACAGACAAGCGATATCATCTACTCAGACTTACTTCAAGCCATGGTGAAGATCAATAAATTGCAAGTCTTGACAGACAAATTGGAAATCTAGTTGAGACATGAGAAAGTAGAAAATAAAGCAAATGCTGTTCAGATTAAGAAGCTACAGACAGACATTGGTAGTTCAGACAGTACACAGGCAGTCAAAAAGTTGTTAGAGGAAAAGGATAATGCACTCCAGGTCCTGAGGAAGAAACTGAAGATCCCAGGCACTGAACATGTTCAGTCAGCTGAGTTGCTAGCCCTCCAGGAAGAAAAGGATAAAGTCCATCAGGAGATGATGGAATACAAAGGAAGAGCCGGAGAGCTACAGGAGGAAAAAGAGAAGTGGGAAGCCGAAAGGGAGGAACTGTTATCCCAAATCTCCTGGCTGAAAAAAGATCAGAAGGAAGAGAAGGACATTATGGAAGAATTGACGAGCCAGACTCCCACCGGCGAAGACTTGTCTATTGTAAATATCCAGAAGCCATTAGATGATTTCTCTACTGATGATTTGTTAGTACCAATGTCCCAGGTAAGTTTGAAGGAAGAAGGGATCAAATATTTGAAAGCAGAGAATGAGAAGATGAAAGCTGAATTGGCTAGAGTTAGTGAAAGCAAAAAACAGATCTTGCAGGACAGGAATCAATTACAGAAAAAGATCGATGAGCTAAAAGAAAAATGCATTGGAAAAGGCCCTCTTCAGGGGGCAAAACATATCATTTGGGATACCCTGACTATAGAGATTACCAAGTTCCGGCACTACCTGAATTTTATTGATGATTTGACTATACTGACAGATTCGGCTCAACAAAAACTGAAACTGGTAAATGAACACATGGCAAAAAGACCCCTCACTACAGCTCAGAACACATTAAATTTTCTGAATTCACTGACATACTAGAAGTTGCACGACATGGGCATAAAGGACAGAATCTCAATAGTGCTGTGGGAGAAGAAGATCATCCACAAACACCATTTAATGAAGACTGTCCAAGACAAGTCAGAAGAATTGCTTGTGCAGATCAATAAGTTCAAACAAGAGTTTAAAGAGCTGTTCGAAGATGGATTGTCGTACTTCTGGGACTAAAAAGGTCTGATGCTCCCGCCGGAACATTATAATCACCTGCTTGTCCGGGCCCGCATGGACCACTCAAAATTTAATAACTTGGAGAAGAGCCTGACAGGACAAACCATTGTGGACATGTTGATGGAAGACTTCGAAATCCTACAGAAGTTCGCAATCATCAGAGCCAGACCGCCCAAGAAATCTTATGAAGCATTTATGGAGCTCGAGGTAGCAATTCGAGAGATGATGGAGTGTGACACCCCAAGTTCGGAGCAGTGGAAGGCTGTAGAGCGGTTTGGGAAAAAAAAGTATATTCTTCCCCCCTAGGAACATGTGTCAGGTACTGAAGAGCTGATGGGGCAAAGACATGGAGCTGATGGGGCAAAGACGTGGAGCTGTCGGGGTAAAGACGTGGAGCTGTGGCGGAAAAGACGTGGAACTATTAGGCGAAAGTTTGTTATCCAGTTGATTTGTACTTTGTGATATGTTAGGAATGGAGTTGTAACAACTTCCTAGTGGTGTAGGAATTCAGTTACAAACTCTAATTTACGTCGATCATTCTGTTATTGATCTGCTGGGGGGCAGACTTATTGTTTTATCTATAAATTTGTATCTTTTTATGAGATGGGGGTTGGAACCCATCGGTTGAAAAATATTTGCTGGAGAACATATCTGTTTTTGGAATCACAAAGTGAATGCATGAGAGTTTGTCAGAGATTCATGTGTTGTTGATATTACAGTCTGTGCCTTTCCTTTATGTGATTTGTATTTCCCTTTGTGTAACACTCCATTTTGTTTCTTCCTCGTATCTGAAAAATAGTGTTAGATGATTGGAATTCATGTATTCATGCTCTGGTCATCTTTTCAGATATTATATGATTTTTTCTGCTAAAGTTGATATAGAACTCATCCATGTTGATGCTCTGTATTAATGGGTTGTTCCTTCATTTCTTCTGTTCCACCTGAATCAATTTGAATGACTGTGATGATATGATTACCTTGCCTTTGATGAATATCATGTGTATGTCTTTGTGGTATCTTTAGATTGTATGTGACTCCATGCCGAATGGTTATATGAATGTTTCAGCCAAATACATAAATCTTTGAATATTATTTCATACCTGCTCTAGTTAAATCTGGTCTTGTTAAATATTTATTGAGAGATCCCTCTCTGGAAGAAAATACCAGTTTATCCCTAAAGTGGTTTTGCTGTTACCTTAGGGTATACCTCTTATAACCTGGGTACATCGTGAGTGCTAACAAACTGGCACCGTTGCCGGGGAGGAAGGTACTTATCTGCCCCGGAAGAACGACAAAGATTAAGAGAGATTTCTGTGGGCAAACAGGAATTTCAAGAAGAAAAGAAGGTTGTATGTTTGCCCTGGCGACTTCATTGTGAAATTGTGTCAGAATTCAAGAACGACATTCTGGCTTCAAGAAGACATACACGAGGTAACTCTGATACCGAAATTCTGAAGAGTTTTGAGGATCCAGAAAAGTTGTTTACGAGAAAAAATAAAGAGAAGTTTGATTTTCCTTTGTTCGGCCCATCATCTTCACCTGATTCTCATATTAATCCAGCTTGGGAAGTCAATACTGCATAGACCCTGTTGAGAACTAGATCCGAACCCGACCTAAAAAATACTGAGTTCACTTCTTGTAAGCTGAGAGCTAGGTCTGAATCCGACCTCAAAAACACCGAGTCCAATCCTAGTAGGTTAGAGTCCTATCTGTTAGATTCCCTCTGGAAGGACGTGCAACAAACCTCTAAAGCTGAAACAACAACCTCCGAGCATCCTCAAAGTACTGTAGTTCCTGTGAACCCACCCAGACCAATGGCCGCTAGATTTGCTCCCTTGCGTTTGCCGGCAGTATTACATGATCTCCCCCAAAATTATTCTCAGAGGATTTCTTTATTTGACGGGGAAGGTGATATAACCGCAAAACACCATGTTGCCAAGTTTGAAGATTTCATTGACTTGGAAGAAGTTGACTATCCTGATGTCAAGCTGTGGTTATTTGCCCAAAGTTTGTCTGGGGAAGCAAAGAAGTGGTTTAAAGACTTGCCTAATGGATCTATAGCAAATTTTCAGGCCTTTCAGAATGCCTTTCTGGACAGGTGGGACGATAAACAGAACCCTCTGCAGCTGTTATCTCAGTACAATGGTCTTAAGAAGGGGGGTTTTGAGTCTGTTCACGAATTTTCGAGCAGATTCATGAGGGCTTACAACTCTATTCCTGAAGATATAAAACCTTCTCCTGCAGCCGCTCAACTGCATTATGCTGGAGCTTTTGATAATGATTTTGCATTTTCATTACGGGAAAGGAGGTCGGCAACTCTTGCTGCCATGTTTACTGATGCCCTAGAAGTGGAATCTAACATGATGGCTAGTGGGAAGATAAAACATAGAGACATGGACAGGAGGAGAAAAGAAGACAATGGGCCCTCCACTTCATCTTCTTCCACTGATGTTAAATTTGAGACAATGTTGAAGACCATGGAAAAGTTGATGGATAGGTTAACCATGGATACTAGGCCTTTCAACAGGGAGCAAGGGGATCCCCAAATCAGGAATCCAAATTTCAGGAGACCCAATCCCCCTATTCCTCCCCAGAATAGGCAGAGAAATCCAAGAAACCAAGAAGAACAGCCTATTCGTCCGCCTTTCCCTGAAAATTATGTTGGGGATGAAGAAGACCCACCTGAAAATGAGATTCATCTGTTTGTGGAACAGGATTCAGAAATATATCTCACCGAAGAAGAACATAACATGTTTGCGCAGGAAGGTCCAAATGAATAATTTGAAAATGAGCTATATCAGAGAGGGTACTTGCATGCAATGGATGATGTGCAAAGGAAAATGAGATGAGGAATAGGGATGTCCCCATAAATAAGGGGAAGGCAAATCCAAATCAGCCTTCCTCTAGTTCTTTGGATGGGGAAAAGGGGAAAGGACTACAAAAGAACCCTCTGTGAGTAAAGAGGTTGAAAATGAGGTACAAAGAGATAAAATAATAAAGAAGGCGACTCCGATTGATGTGGAAAAGATTGGTGCTGGTTTTAACCTACAAAATGAGCTTTCAAAACTAAAGATCTCTGTTCCATTTAATGAGCTATTGAGAAACATTGAATACAGAGATACTATCACCAAAATGATCAAAGACCAAGGAGAATGGCAGTCAGACATTTTAGAATTGAATGATGATAACCCTGCTATTTCATTTGGGCCAAGAGTTGAAAATTTAGAAGATGAAGAAGTTCGTCCTTTCTATTTAAGTCTAAATGTGCATGACAAAGTGGTCCATAATGCTATGTTGGATTCTGGGGCATCACACAATCTAATTCCTAAAAGGAGTTGTATAAAGTCTGGGATTAGAAGTGACCAGACCTTATAAGGATTTATACTCATTTGATTCTAAGAGAGTAAAGTGCCTTGGTCTAATTAAAGACATGGTGGTGACCCTGAGTAAATTACCATGTAAAACTATAGTCATGGATGTGGTGGTAGCCGATATCCCACCCAAGTTTGGGGTATTGCTGTCTAGATCTTGGACCTCCAAGCTAAAAGGTAGTTTACAGATGGGCATGTCATATGCGACGATTCCTTTTCCAGATGGGAGCAGAAGGTTGTATAGTGAAAAAAGAACTCCCTATGTGGTTAGCAGTCAAGATAAACTTGAAGTCCACCACATATACGCTGTTGATACTGATTTGGGGTCTTCCATTTTCTTTAATGAGACTGTCCCATATGAGGCAGAAAAGACATTGCAAGAGAAGTCTCAAGAGAATGATGAAAATGAATTTTTGGAACAGGAGGCTTTAGAAGCAAAGCAGAAAAAAGAAGGCCAATGGATCATGTACTTTGATGGATCTGTTGCAAAGGTTGGTGCTGGGGCCGGTGTCTATATCATTTCTCCTATCCATGATTTCAAAGCTTTGTCATATAAATTGATTTTTGAATGCACAAATAATGTAGTAGAGTATGAGGCCCTGTTATTGGGGTTACATGCTTTGAAAGATCTAGGGGCTCAAAGGGTCAGGATCTTGGGAGATTCTGAGTTGGTGGTAAACCAGGTAAATGAGAGTTATCAAACCAAGCATCCTCGGATGAGGGCTTACAGAAATGAAGTATGGGATATGCTTGGCAATTTCTTCACGGAGCATACAATTCAAGTGGTTCCCAGGGTTGAGAATTTGGTGGCTGATTCCTTAGCAGTATCTGCTGGAAAATTTGAGATCCCAATGACTAGTCAAAAGGAATACCAGGTGGAGATTTTGAACAGACCTTCTATCCCTGACAATTACAAATACTGCCAGGTGTTCGAAGATGATATGCAGATCTGAAGATTCCTAGAGTTGTTAGGGGAGTTTGTGAATACCCATTTTGACAGTGAAAATGATAATGATAGGACCCCTGGAGATGACGAAGAAATTGAATCAAAAGAAGATACTGAGAAGTTAAGGAAGACCTTGGGAGGTAAGGACATCATCCAGCTGAAGAATAATTTCATACGAACTTTCCAACTTTCGTCATCTACGACTGCACAATGACTTCTTTCAGGACAACTCTAATACCATGTTAGAATTTTATACTTTAATAATGCTTATGTTAGATATTCAAACAATTTGTAGCATAATACAATAACCATATACAATAGGATCACTGAAAGAAATACAAGCATAGAAAAACAAGAGCACAAAAAGATTTTCCTCTGGGAAACCCTAATAAGGAAGAAAACCCAACAAAATTCTTCAACATAGGTTCGTCAGTAAGTGCAATGTATTATAGTACAACCAAGAGCTAAATGCTCTTCCACAAAAAGATCCCAAGAATAAGACAAGATAGAAAACCCAAGAATAAGATGTCTTATCCAAGTAGCTACTCTTCACCCAAGCAAACTTGTTCTTCTTCTCTCACCAACGAACTTGCTTGAGTGAGTGACGTGTCCAAATGAGGGGAGCACCTCTCCTATTTATACTTGTTTTCCAAGTGAGTTTTCGTTTTGGGGCCGACTTCCTAATATGCTAGGGCCAACTTTACAATGGTAAAATATAATATGTTATTTCTAGAATCTTCTGGGATGACCCGACTAAAAGGGTTTATATTGATTCTTTCAAGGTAGTTTACATTGATTACAACAATAATATCCTGAAAGGGAGTACAATAATAATACAGAAATGGCACATCAATATTACAAGAAGAGTATATTATGAAGTTACACAATATTCAATAGAGAAAGGGGCCATTGGTTTTTCTATCATGTTCTCTTAAGAGTTTTTTACCATGAAGGACAACTTAATATAACGCGAGACAAAAATACCAAGGGTTGAATATGGGAACCAATATTTAAAGAAATCGTTGCCACCCTATTAATTACTCTCAAAGATGGGAGGTTACCAGCCATATTGTTGCTCCTTGTGCAAAATCAATTTAAGAAGAACTATAAGTGATTTGTTGTTTCCATTTACCAAGTTTCACTTAATATTTTTAATGATCATACTTCATTAATAGGAATTTTGTTACTTTTATCATGCCTAATCCCATTAAGGGTTTTTAGTACATTAGATAATTATTAGTTTATTATTTTGTAAGCATTGATATTAAGTAACATCTAGCATCCCAACCAAAAGAACGGGGGGTGACATTCCTTGTAGATGGATGCTTTGATTATCTCAAGGAAGGGTCCTAAATCATGCTTCAAATATTTTCCTTGCGGTTTTTGAGATAAGTAGGGCCTTTTCTAAGGAATGATAACATCCTTTTATGAGTTTTACATGATACCTTAATGATATTATGCCATGCATTGATGTGGAAGTGGAGGGGAGCACTATAGGGGGTGTCCAAATTGCAATTGTCCTCTCCTCCCTTGCTTCTAATGCGTCTTATCCACCATATGCCTATATGTAACATTGAAGTTGTTCTTGAATTAATGAATAGGAGCATATTTCCCACTGGAAGCCAAGTCCTCATCCCAAACCACTTACTGCATATCTGATCAAGGCAAGTTAATGACATTTGGGTTGGACCTTTTACTGTTGAACCTTGCATGGGTGACATGGGTTTTCTAACTACTGGTAGTGGACGACAAATCTTACTTCCTATCAACCAAAGGGATTTGAGGGGTTACATCCCTGACCCCACTTAGCCTTGAGTTTTGTCTTTCCTAGTAGGGTAGAGTAGGCAGGACCTGAATAAGCATTTTAGGCAGTAGTGTAGTTTTTGGTCTTGCACCTTTTGCCTTTTCCTGAAGCTCACCTTTTGAATCTCTTAGTATAGTCTCGACTTCTGCTACTTTCCTACACAGTAAAATCAAACTTTGCTTAAAATTTATGGTTATAGATTAGATTTACTTTCTTCTTTTCAATTTCATGCATTTCAGTTTGAGTATTTTATTTTATCCACATAGTGTTCTGACGACTGGTCTGTGAGTTTGGTATAGCTCTGGACATTTTGCAGGTGGTTGGTGACATTTTGGCAGCAGTTGCAGAGATGGAAGGATGGATCAAGGATGCGAGTAGCAAAGTGCGAGGACAAGAGATTCTGAGATTCTCAAGCACTCTATTTAGCAGAGCACTTGTCTCAGCTAGAGCCATATGTTATCACATATATAGATCAGAACAAAACACCAGATCAAATCAAATGAAGTTTAAGTATGTAAGGTTTAAGGTGAAGTAAACCCTAGATCTATGGATGAAGTCACAAGGTGAATTAGGGCTTGGATCAAGGGTTTATGAGGTATGAAATCGATCCAAGTTTGAAATACGAGTGACTTACGAGCCTATTACTAGATCCAAAATCAAAGTATTAACAAAAGATGATGATATCCATTGCCTTGGGAAACATGTCCAATGCAGGGAGGGTAAGAACAGGATTGGGGCTATCTAGTACCACAGGATAGACTCGAAAGAAGGTTTAATAGTGTCAAAGTACCCGAGCCTCAGGGACAAGATCAAATTGCAAGAGAAAATGGCCAATTGAGGGGTTGCACTAGGGTTTAGGGATTTGGGCCTAATGGATTCACCTAAGCAAAATTCTAGGAGGACCCACTTAGGGTTTGACCCGATCTACAAAACCCAAAAATGGTTTGCCAAAATATCAAGTGGTTTGATCTATAATATTTTTTGATTTTTTTATATTTAGGGTTTTAACATGAAAGTGAAGATGCCAATGGATTGAGATCAAGAGAGGAAGAACTAACATGTAGATCTTACCTCAATAACCTTGTAGATTCCTTGATGATGATGATCTATGCCATCTCGATCAATTTGAGATTATTTGGAGGAAGCCTCTATGTAAAACAATTTGCCCAAGGAAGCCAATGCGCCCTCTCTCCTACACAACAAACACCAACCATATCAGATTTGATGCGTCAAGAGAAAAGAACAAATGCTACAGAAAAATAGTAAGATGAAATCATAGATCACAATGATATTAATGAAAACCCCCTGATATAAACGATGCCAAACGAGTGAGTTGAGGAAGCCTTGCAAAAACACCCAAGTGAAGTCACCCTCCTATAGACAAAACAATGTTTCCCAAAAAATAAAGGTCTCACAACAAATACCCAAATGCTAGGAAGCAATATACTTTCCAATCACCATCGAAAAACATCGGATCCAAACGAGATCCAAAAAATTTCCACAAGAATAGTTTTTCTATTATCCAGATCCAAGAGCCAAAGACCCCTTACAAATGAGAAGCTATCTCCTTTAAATATGAATGAGAGAACCAAAATCATAACCACTTTTCAAATGGGTGGCTAATATTAAAAGATTAAAATGTTTTAATCAACGGTTGATATGAGCTCAACATAGAGTACATGGATCAATACAATAATGTAATATAAAAATGGACCAAATCACCCTAGGAGAGGGGGTCCCACTCAATAAAAAACAAATAAATCTCATGGTGGGTCCAGAGAGTGTTAACTAACTCTCCTAGTGTGTCCCCATGGCACAATAAAATATTATAATTTTTTAAATGCCAAAATAGTGCCTTTCTGAGGAAATTGTGAGCCTCCAAAAGCTCCAGAAAATAATAAATCATGTCGGAAAGATCAATGTGGGTCCATCCAAGAGTTGAAACTGCTGAAGGAGGAGTGGAAGACATCACTCTCATCGTCAAAACTCATCCCATGCCATTTCCTTGCCTCAGTAGCCCAAATCGAATTCTTCAGTAGCCATTTTAATTATTTTAATTGTGCCTTGGGAAATGTGACATGCCCAAAACTGCCTCCTAGGGTGCCCGCGTTATCCAACTTATCCCACCAGGCTCTCTGGGAGGGGGGTAATTTCGTAAAAACAAGTGGTTGGACCACCCCCTCATCATACAACGCCCTAGGAGATCCAAACAAATCATCTCTGTGCTCAGACAGGCCATCCAACATGGCAAAAATTGGTAAAATTTCCATATGCTTAGCTAAGACATTAGTATTTCATTTCATTTTCATAACAAAAGAATATAAATAGGATCACTGAAAGATAGACAAGCACAACCATACAAAATGAACACAAAGATTTATCCTGGGAAAACCCTAAAGGGAAAAACCCAGCAAAAGCTTCCTCAATATAGATGCCCCAAAAAGATAAAAGATAAAACCAACAAGGAGATCAAAGCCTGATCCTCCTCCTTCTCCAGCTACTTCTCTTCTCCACTAATGCGCTACACAAGTGAGAGTGTGTGTGTCACAAATGAGGAGCACTACACCTCTATTTATATTCATCCGTTCACTTAAGTTAACCCATTTGA
Source organism: Pseudotsuga menziesii (assembly GCA_001517045.1). NCBI lineage: Eukaryota > Viridiplantae > Streptophyta > Pinopsida > Pinales > Pinaceae > Pseudotsuga > Pseudotsuga menziesii. The sequence goes on along the minus strand of LPNX010747934.1, from coordinate 30,874 downwards.
CATGTAGGCTTGAGTTAAATCATGTAAGCTCGAGTTACACATGTGGGCTCAAGTAACCACACTGGGGTGCTGATGACCCACCTTTACAATTAGAGGGGACTACCTCATGACTCTTATTAGTTCTTCCGATTAGGAGCATCAGGGTACAATGTAATACAAGTGGTTTTCCCGGTAGGACCATCGGTGGCCACACAAAGATACATATAGAATATTCTTCGAAGTTACAATATTTCAACACTCCCCCTTAACGAGAAGGGTATTATATAGCAACATCAACAACAACAAGAGCAGAGACAGGGGACATCATCAACATCAACAGGGTAACACATCTATAAATCATTGGAAGCTTTCAACATCATGTAGTCTTCATCTTCAATCTTCAGTCTTCATCATCAGCAACATCTTCAGTCTTTGATCCGCAACATCTTCAGCATTTTGATCTTTCAATTAGCAACGACATCTTCAACACTTGGACCTTTCAATCAGCAACAACATCTTCAACATTTTTGACTTTTCGATCAGCAACAACATCTTCAGCACCTTGACCTTTCGATCAGTAGCAACATCTTCAGTACTTTGACCTCTCGATCAGCAATATCATCATCAACACTTTGCCCTTTCGATCAGCAGCAACATCATCATCATCATATTCTGATCTGTCGATCATAATCATATCACATTCTGATCTTTCGATCAAAAACATCATCATCATACTCTGATCTTTCAATCAGAAACATCATCAACATAGAAACATCATCATCATACTTTGATCTTTCGATTAGAAACATCATCAACATACTCTGGTCTTTCAATCATAAACATCATCATCATACTCTGATCTTTCGATCAGAAACATCATAATCATAGTGCGTCATCATCATACTTTGATCTTTTAGATCAATACGTCATCATCATCATACTCTGATCTTTCGATTAGTATGTCATCATCATTATACTCTGATCTTTCGATCAGTACGTCATCATCATCATACTCTGATCTTTCGATCAGTACAACATCATCATCATTAGCAACAACCTGTAATCCACAACTCAAAGACAAAAAGTCTTTGGATCACTTTTGGACTTAAAGTCCAGGGATGATACAATCCCACCACATTCTTGACAACCGAAGTTACCGGATTGATTACGGGAGAATCAGTCCCTATCACTTTAGGACTAAGTCCAAGGACGATGCAATCCTACCACATTCTCGAGGACCGAAGCCACCGGATTGATTACGGGAGAATTAGTCCCTATCACTTCAGGACTATGTCCAAGGATGATGCATTCCTACCACATTCTCGAGGACCGAAGCCACCGGATTGATTACGGGAGAATCAGTCCCTATCACTTTAGGACTATGTCCAAGGATGATGCAATCCTACCACATTCTCAAGGACCGAAGCCACCGGATTGATTATGGGAGAATCAGTCCCTATCACTTTAGGACTATGTCCAAGGATGATGCAATCCTACCACATTCTCGAGGACGGAAGCCACCGGATTGATTACCGAAGAATCAGTCCCTATCACTTTAGGATGATGTCCAAGGATGATGCAATCCTACCACATTCTCGAGGATCGAGGTCACTGGATCTATTATGGACATATGTCCTGGGATGATACAATCCCTCTTCATTCTCGAAGACCAAGGTCTTCGGATCACTTTAGGGCAAGTTCCCAGGGATGATACAATACCACCACGTTCTCGAGGACCAAAGTCACCGGATCTATTGTGGATAGATGTCCCGGGATGATACAATCCCTCTTCATTCTTGAAGACTGAGGTCTCCGGATCACTTTAGGGAAAGTGCCCAGGGATGATACAATCCCACTGCAACATCACTACTCCCCCTTTCGGGGAAGATCTTTTCGAACCACACCAAGCTTGTCTCGAAAGTGTTCGAACTCTACTCGAGGCAGAGGCTTCGTCAGTACATCATCATCCAAACCATCATCATCTACGTCTTCAGTATGTGAATACTGAACTATCGCCATCTGTATCTCCAGTATGTGAATACTGAAAGCATCATCATCTATATCTTCAGTATAGAAATACTGAAATATCATCATCATTTGTATCTACAGTATGTAAATACTGAAATATCATCTATATCTTCAGTATGGGAATACTGAAATCATCATCATCTATATCTTCAGTATGGGAATACTAAAACATCATCATCTCTATATTCAGTATAGAAATACTGAATCACCATCATCTGCATCTACAGTATCATCATCTGCATCTTATCTTGTATGTAGAAATACCGGATTACTACGTGTTACGTCGGAACACAAGGTTCTTTGTCATCACAACTATGTTTATCACATAGAATCATTGTAGTGTCCATCTTCAAGTCAAAGAGACCTAATATCAGCTTCTGAATCCATATGGCTTCACAACTTAGTAGAGCAATCTGCTATGTATTCTGCTTCAACCATGCTAAGAGAAACACTGGACTGTTTCCTGCTAAACCATGAACTCATAGCAGATCTCAAACAAAAACATCTACCTAATGTGCTTTTCCTGTCTGAGATACTTCCAGCCCAATTTGCATCTGTGTAGCCATACAATCTATACTCATGGCTACCATCATAGTATAGATCAAAGTCTATAGTCCCTTTCAGATATCTCATCACATGTTTTGCAGCTACTAGGTGAACCCGTCTTGGTTGAACAAGATATTGACTTAAGGTGTTCACAACAAAACAAATGTCTGGTCTGGTATTTGTTAAGTACATCAATGACTCAATGATCTATCTGTAGTGAGTCACATCCACTAACTCTAATGAGTCATCAGCTAACAGCTTCAGGTTGGAGTCCATGGGTGTGGCCATGACTTTGCATTCCAACATATTGAATCTCTTCAATATCTCTACCACATACTTTCCCTGGTTGAGAAAGATTCCTTCTGAACTTTGCCATACTTCCATACCTAGGAAATAATGCATTAACCCAAGGTCTTTCATCTCAAATTCTTTTGCTAGTTTCTTCTTGCTTTCCATGATCTGTTTTTCATTCCCT
>LPNX010747934.1:5512-27334 GCA_001517045.1 Pseudotsuga menziesii | reverse complement strand
ATCATTCCCCATGATCAACTGTTATTCTTTGATCATAGCTTCTTTCATAGCATTCTTTTCTTCATCTTGAGTTATCTCTTGTACCCATGGTGGTCTTCATTTTTCAAGGTGGATCTACCACTCTCTGAAGCTCTTTCTTCTGTCATGGTGTCTCTGACCCTGTGAGCTTCAGATTCATGTTTATTGGAGTGAATCTTGAATTGTCATCACTTGTTCTTCGGAACATGTCTCATCCTTCTTTTCTTGTAGGAGGTTGTACATGACTTTTCCTACAATTCAAATGCACCAGTTGCATGGTTAAAACTATTTCATAAAACATATGTATAACGACAAATTCTTATGCATCATGCAACTGTTTAGTCAATACAACATTCATCCATATCTCACATAAACTTTCTAGATGCCTTCCATCTCCACCATGACATTATTGAGATTGTGCACTAATCCAATATGTCAGCAAAGAGGTTTGATAAGTAGCAATGGAGATTTGTATAGCACCATGAGCTACTTACCCATCACATGCATATTAGTAGTATACAGTCATTAATGCAAACAATCTATCATGCATAACACATCAACTGAATATAATCAAATGCATAACAAAACAATATCATTAAATGACAATTGAATACTTATCTTTTGTTTGTTTCGTGGGTAGAATCCTTCTTGATCATTCTGCTTCATCAACTTCTTCATTCATGAAATCATCATTTCTTATCCAGATGATAAGATGGATAAGAGGTTCTTTAAGAATTGAGTTCTTCATATTCCTCATCGCTTGAGGGATCTTCTTTGAATGGTGAGAGCTTGATCTTCAATTGCTTCCATCTTTCTTCTTCTCTTCTTATGAGACAAGCTTCTTCTTCTTCCCAAAGTCTGTTGAAAGTAATTACTTCCTTCTGGCACACATTCTTTGCATGAATGAATCCCATGATCCTGGAAGGCCATTCAAGGTGGCTATCACCACTTCTGCATTCTCCACTTCTTCTTCTACCGCTTCAAGTTGTTCTGCATTCTGGATTTTCACATTCTTCAACTGTTTTCTCAAAGCCATCTTCTGATTTAAGTTATTATCTTCAAATAGCTTGGTCAAGGAATCAAACATCTTCGGTGTCTTTGGGGAGACACTTGTGGTACAAGTTGATTCATGACTGAATCAACAATGATCTTTTTGGCCTTAACCAAGTTCTTCTTGTGTAAGGCTTCTAGCCTCATCTCCCTCTGGAACTGGAACCTCTATACTCATGTAGGTGTCCAAACCATTTTTTTCAGAGAGATCATATACTTCTAGGCTTGGAATTTGTCAATTTCACCAAGCTTATCATCAAGCTGATGTGATAGATCACTTTGAAATGAGAACCTCAAATGAAAATAGCAAAGGATTAGATCTTACCGATTTGAGGTGTCCGTCTTGGTTCCGAAGCTCGCTGATCTAGGGTTTGTCACAGAAACCCTAATTTCAAAAATTGGAATCTTTCAGATCTGATTTCATAGACAGATAGATATCTTCAAATGGAGCTGTCCAATGTACTTCTTTTCTGAAAACAGTGGAGGGAAGCTCCCGGAACAGGAAGCCCTAGATTTCCAATTTCTTCTGCAGAAATGCCTGTTACTGTTTCTGTGATATCTCCGAAATTACTGATCCTCTATGTCTGAAATTTCGCACGGAGGTAACCTCGCATGTCCCTGATCCAACACCATAGGTTTCATCAAAATTGGTTTTATCATTTGGGATTTATGATCCTTTTACCAAGGTGACCTGTTACAGGACTATTCAGAACAACGAAGTTGTGCGGCATTCCACGTGTCACTGGTTCATCTTCTGAGTCTGATATTTGGACCACTAAAGTTACAGTCCGTGCCCTTTCCAGGACATCTTCAGGAATTCCATTTGGACCTCTGTAGCCCAAGATATTGTAGTTCTCCCCAGGTGTCCTGTTTAGAGATGAATTCTGGAAGAGGCTAGAACCCTAACTTGGAGGGATCATATCTCCTAGAATATAGCGAATCTGAGGCTAAAATTTGGAAACAGTGTACATCCGGAGTTGATCTGCGGCCCCTGCAATTTTCAACCCCTGAGCCTTCGCCAATCTTAGGCTATAGCGAATGAACCAAAACTTAGCCGTTTTAGTACTTAGGGTTTTTCTAGCTAGGGGTCAAACTAGGGTTTGACTTTCCCAGAGTTTCACCCAAGCAAATTTCTTGATCCAGGTCTCTAAACTTCAGTTTTGATGAGGAGAACAATCATATGCTGGTCTCATTCAAAAATCCTCTTCTGTAGAAAGCCCTAATTTCCGCATCGAAAACTGAAAATGCTCGGAATCGAATTCCGCTTCGACAAAAAGATGCGCCCTTCAATGGAGAGTCAGCCTAGCATACTTTTGCTGATGGATTGTGGAGAAAGACCCAAAAAGTAAGAATCCCTAGCTTCTGTAGCTGCACAATGTCTTCTTCTCAGGTTAGCTCTGATTCCATGTTAAATTTCCATATGCTTAGCTAAGACATTAGTATTTCATTTCATTTTCATAACAAAAGCATATAAACAGGATCACTGAAAGATAGACAAGCATAAGCATACAAAAGGAACACAAAGATTTATCCTGGGAAAACCCTAAAGGGAAAAACCCAGCAAAAGCTTCCTCAATATAGACGCCCCAAAAAGATAAAAGATAAAACCAGCAAGGAGATCAAAGCCTGATCCTCCTCCTTCTCCAGCTACTTCTCTTCTCCACTAATGCGCTACACAAGTGAGAGTGTGTGTGTCACAAATGAGGAGAACTACACCTCTATTTATATTCATCCGTTCACTTAAGTTAACTCATTTGACATGTAGGCTCGAGTTACATATGTGGGCTCAAGTAACCACACTGGGGTGCTGATGACCCACCTTTACAATTAGAGGGGACTACCTCATGACTCTTATTAGTTCTTCCGATTAGGAGCATCGGGGTACAATGTAATACAAGTGGTTTTCCTGGTAGGACCATCGGGGGCCACAAAAATATACATATAGAATATTCTTCGAAGTTACAATATTTCAACAAAACTACACCAGAATGGTACATTGAGCCAAATCATCCCTGCAATTGCCCGAAACTGAAAAGCAAGTTGTCTCATTGGACTCAGGGAGTCCAAATCCATCTAAGGTGCATACTCATACACCCTGTATGTCTCTGCATGATAATCTATAATATCCAATATACCCAGATAGACAAAATAATAATCTGTAAATGACCACATAATCATTAATATAACCCAGGTTAACATCCATCTGCTGCAAGTGTTCAAAGGCTAAAACATGCTCTACAAATCATTCAAGTAACAATGATAACAAGTAGCAATCACTTCACTAGCGGTCTATCAACCAAATATATAGGGTTTCATTTATTAATTACAACTCAGATCAAACATTCAAGACCATACTCACTTCATAGTTGTAATCAATTCGCTAGTGAAGGGTGAAGGCTAAAGTTCAAAAGGCTCGGCCAAAGGGTGACCAACAACTCAACACTGTGACACTTTGGATATGGAAAGGGGATACTCACTCTATCATATGCTGAACAAGCAACAACACAGGGGGTGGCAGTGTCTCTCAAAAATGCCTAAGTGAAGTTGCCCTCTTGTAAACAAAACAATGTTTCCTAAAAAATATAGATCTCACAACAAATTCCCAAATGCTAGGAAGCAATAGACTTTCCAATCATGATCGAAGAACACCAGAGGCAAAGGAGATCCAAAAACTTTCCACAAGAATAGTTTTTCTATTATCCAGATCCAAGAGCCAATTACCCCTTACAAATGAGAAGCTCTCTCCTTTAAATAGGAATGAGAGAACTAAAATCATAACCACTTTTCAAATGGGCGGCTAAGATTAAAATATTAAAATGTTCTAATCAACGGTTGAGATGAGCTCAACATAGAGTACATGGATCAATACAATAATATAATATAAAAATGGACCAAATCACCCTAGGTGAGGGGATCCTACTCAATAAAAAATAAATAAAGTTCATGGTGGGTCCAGGGAGTGTTAACTAACTCTCTTAGTGTGTTCCCATGGCACAATAAAATAATATAATTTTTTAAATGCCAAAATAGTGCCTTTCTGAGGAAATCGTGAGCCTCCAAAAGCTTCAGAAAATATTAAATCATGCCATAAAGATGGATGTGGGTCCATCTAAGTGATGAAACTATCGGAGGAGGAGTGGATGACATCACTCTCATCATCAAAACTCATCCCATGCCATTTCCTTGCCCCAGTAGCCCAAATCGAATTCTTTAGTAGCCATTTTAATTATTTTAATTCTGCCCCAGGAAACGTGATATTCCCAAAACTGCCTCCTAGGGTGCCTGCGTTATCCAAATGAGCCCATCAGGCTGTCTGGGAGGGGGGAAATATGGTAAAAACAAGTGGCTGGACCACCCCCTCCTCATACAACTCCCTAAGAGACCCTAACAAATCATCTCATTGCGTAGACAGGCCATCCAACATGGCAAAACTGCACCAGAATGGTACACTGAGCCAAATCATCCCTGCAACTTCCCGGAATTGAAAGCAAGTTGTCTCATTGGACTCAGGGTGTCCAAATCCATCTAAGGTGCATACTCATACACCCTATATGTCTCTGCATGATCATCTATAATATCCAATATACCTAGATAGACAAAATAATAATCTGTAAATGACAACATAATCAATAATATAACCCAGGCTAACATCCAGCCGCTGCAAGTGTTCAAAGGCTAAAACATTCTCTACAAATCATTCAAGTAACAATTATAACAAGTAACAATCACTTCACTGGCGGTCTATCAACCAAATATATAGGGTTTCATTTATTAATTAGAACTCAGACTAGACTTTCAAGACCATACTCACTTCATAGTTGTAATCAATTTGCCAGTGAAGGGTGAAGGCTAAAGTTCAAAAGGCTAGGCCAAAGGGTGGCCACCAACTCAACACTATGACACTTTGGATATGTAAAGGGTATACTCACTCTAGCATATGCCGAACAGGCAACAACAAATGGGGTGGCAATGTCTCACAAATGGATAAGTTACGTTATGAGGTGCTTATTCACCTTGACAAATGATCACAATCCAAATCAATACAAGTGAGGCCAACAATCCTTAGATATACCTTTAGGAACCATTGCTTTTTTGGGCCTTCGATTTTCCATAGCCTTGGTCCATGCATTTATTACACATATTTTTATTATTTTAGGCTTCATGCATTCATATATGTTTAAAAACACTACTTTTCATGAATGTTTTAAGATATTCATTTCATTATATGTCAAAGCCAATTTCATTAGGCTTTCCTTGCATTCATGTATTTTTAAAAACACTACTTTTCATGAATGAGATTTTTTATAAGATATTCATTTCATTTCCAAATACATTGTATTGATGGAAGCAATACTTGTTTCAGGTTTAACCAACACAAACTAGGCAACCCAAAGCCGAGACACAAATAAACAGGGAAGCTTGTCCAACAAATAGGCTCTAGTGGGGAAAGGTCCTCCATGCCACAAGTCAAGTAGTAGGTCAGGTTAGAAACATAACTGGAAGGTAATGGATGGGTGGAGACAGTGAATAATGAAACCAACTCTAGCAAGCCAAAGTATGGTGGGAATGACTACCTCTATTCTCCCTAAGGAGGGTAAAACCAATGAGTATAGATCGAGAACTTCCAGGTCTGAGTAAGGACAAACATATATAATATCAATACATCCAAGTCCACATATTTATATGACCACCAAATCATGACACTAGATGCTAATGCATTGTTATCACATATATATTAGCCACGCTACCATATTCTATTTTTCAGACACAGTACTTTTTTCAGCCAGATCTCTTACATATGAGATGCTGAGATGAGCAGTTTTGATGGATCATTATTATATTAGTGGACTATTGTACTCTCCCATGTCAGGACTGAGTCTCAAGACACTCAGATTTGAGGACCGATGTAGCCATTTATGTCATTTTTAGAGTAGTCATTGATGCCCAGTTTTATGTCAGTTCTTTCTCATTGGATAGATGGTGTCTCAGATGGATTATATTGCATGGTTATGACTCAGCATTTTACATTGTGTTATGGTTATTATTGCTCTTATATTGATTTTTGTGACATGCATTAACTTGTGGTATCATGATCTAGCGGTCATAATTATATGGACTTGGTTGTATCTTGTACTATGTATTGATGTCCTTACTTAGACTTGGAAGTTCTTGATCTATACTCATTGGTTTTACCTTCCTTAGGGAGAATAAAGGTAGTCATTCCACCATTGTTTTGGCTTGCTAGTGTAGGGTCCATGATTCATTGTCTTCACCCATCCATTACTTTCCATTTTAGTTTTCAACCCGACTGACTTCTTCACTTATGGCATGGAGGACCTTTTTCCTCGCTAGAACTTTTGATGGAAAAGCCTCCTTGTTTATATTGTGTCTCAGCTCCGAGTTGGTGACAGAACTTGCTTTTGGTAAGTTGGATTGTATGCCTAAATCATTCTGGTCAGTTGTCTTGATGTTTGGCACTATGCAGAACTCCCCCTAGTCGCTTGAGATGTTGTTGGCTAAAACTGAAAGCTCATGTATTGCTTATATTGAATATGCGCCCATGGAAAATGAAAATTATAAAACTGTGTTTCTTAACATATGTAAAAAGGGCAAGAGCAATGAAATGCTAAAATACTCCTTCAAGAGTATAAGAAAAGGTCCAAAAAGGCAATGGTTAAAAATATGCTATATCCAAAAAATTGTTGACCTTATTAAAAAAAATGTCCCGGATGAAAGCTGTGATTAGCTGTGCTTTTAAGCACTGGTGAAGTCCCAAAAGAGTCATATAGGCCAAAAAGGCCATCGAATAAAATGATGATCCTAATGAACTTGGATCAAGCTTGATGTAGACATGATGCCTAAGTTGAATAAGCACTCTCTAAACAACTCACCCATTTGTGAGGCACTGTCATTACTTGTGTTGTTGTTTGTTTGACATTGGTTATAGTGATTTTTCCCTTTACTTCTCCAAAGTGTCATGATGTTGAGTAGGAAGTCATCCCTTGCCTTACCCTTGTCATTTCCACCCTTCACCCTTCACTAGCAAATTGGCTACAACTATGAAGTGAGTATAGTCTTGAAAGTCTAAGTCTGAGTAATAATAAATAAAGCCTTATATATGTATTGGTTGATGTACCGCCAATAAAATGAATGCTACTTGTTATGATTGTTACTTGAATGAGTTGTAGAGCATGTCTTAACCTTTTAACACTTGCAACGGATGGATATAATTTGAGTTATTATTGGTGTCTGATTATTCACAAATGGTTATATTGTTTATTGGATATGATTGATGACCAGATAGAGACCTATGAGGGGTATGAGTATACACCTTAGATGTATTTGGACTCTTTGAGTCCAATGAGACAGTTTATTTCCAGTTCCGGGCACTTACATATGTGATCAGGCTCATTCTACCTTTCTGATGCAGTTTTTCTTCACAGATTGGTATTTTTGAGCAGGGAGATGTTTCAGTTGGATCTCCTAGGGAGTTGTATGGGAATAGGGGGGTGCTTCCACTTGTTTGCACCATAGTACCCCCATCCCAGAGAGCTTGGTGGGCTCAGTTTGACAACGCAGGCACCCTAGGAGGCTATTTTGGCAAGATCACGTTTCCTGAGGCAGATTAAAAAATGACTAAATGGCTATTGAAGAAATCAATTTGGGCTACTGAGGCAAGGAAAGGACATGGGATGAGTCATGATGATGAGAGTGATGTCCTCCACACCTTCTCCAGCAGTTGCAGCTCCTGATTGGGCCCACATCTATTTTTGGGCATTTTTATTTTATTTTCTGGAGCTCTTTTGGGAGGCTCACGATTTCCTCAAGGAGGCACAAAAGTCAAAGAATTAAATTATTATATTATTTTATTGTGCCATGGGGACACCCAGAGAGAATTAGTTAAACACTCCTTGGACCCACCATGTGCTTTCATTTATTTCTTGTTGAGTGGGTTAGTCCACTTTGATAAATTATGGTTATATTGATCCATGTATTGTATGTTGAGCTTATCTCAACCATTGATTAGAACATTTCATCTTTTAATCTTAGCCACTCGTTTTGAAAGTGGTTAGGATTTGGTTATGATTGAGGTTCTCTCATTTCTATTTAAAGGAGAGAGCCTCTCATTTGTAAGGGGCCTTTGGCTCTTGGATATGAATAATAGAAATACTTTTTTTGTGGAAATTTTCTAAATATGCTTTGCATCTGATGCTCTCAAATGGTGATTGGAAAATCTTCAGCTTCCTAGCATTGTGGAAATTCTTGTGAGATCTATATTTTTTTTCTATCAGTGTTTTGTCTACAGGAGGGCGTTTTGGCTGGAGCGTTTTTGTAGGGGGACCTCAACTCGCTCGGTTTTCTTCGTCTTGGATCAGGGGAATTTCATTAATTTCATTGTGATCTATGATTACTTCGTTTTACTTTCTTGTAGCATTTAGTTTCTTTATATTGTATTAGCAAATCTGATATGGTTGACGTTTGCTCATGCAGGGTAGGGGGCGCATTGGTGGTTTGGAGCTTGCATATGCCATAGAAATCATAGGGATCTTCCAGAATTGATCGAGATAGCAAAGATCATCACTGTTAAAGACTTCTACAAGCTTTTCCAGGTAAGATCTAACAGGTAAGTCTCTTCTTTTCATATCTTATTCCATTGTACCTTGATTTACTTCAAAATTTTCTGAAAACTCCTAAAATACTAAAAACCCTAAAAAGCAATAAATCTGGGAATCGTCCAATATTTGGCCAAACCATTCTGGGTTTCATAGATCGGGCCTCCCCTTCACCAAATCAATTGTAACGCTGGTCAAACTCCTGCTGGTTTGACCTAGATTTGATTTTTTTCCAGAAAACTGCATAACCCCCCACTGAAAATTTAACCTGCTAGGGTTTTGATTTTTTCTGAATTCTGACTTCACAAATGGATAGATCGGGTCCCACACAGTCCAAATCAACCCCAACACTGTCTAAATTCTTGGATGTTTGACCTAGATCTGAGTTTCTGATTGAAACAGCCTTATCGCCCTCATTGAAAACTGGACTTTTCCAGAAGTGACTTTTTTTTTTTCTGAAATCTGACAAGATAGGCTGATAGATCAGGGCTTAAGCATTCCAGAACACCCCCAACGCTGAGCTAGTTCTTTCCGGTTTGCCCTAGATCTGAAAAATTGGTTTTCAGCCCCCCTAGCCCCTCATCTAATTTTGACTTTGTCCAGATCTGATTTTTCTGCTGATTTTCTGATTTGGGCTTGTAGATCAGGTCACCCTGACCTCGTTTCTCCTTCAATGCTGAGTTATTAGCCTCTAGGTGACCCTAGAACTGCAAATATGTCTTTCCAAGCCCTAGCGCTAGCCTTCCATCAAGTTGGTTTTTCCTGTACCTTAGCTTCTTCAGACCAATTATTTTCTGGGTCCATAGATCAAGGTGTGTCCCAAGTGCTTTCACTAAAACATTGGGTTGTCGCTGACTCCATTTCCCAATACACATAAGGCGCTGATCTCCTAGCTAGCGCTAGTCCTACCCTTAAGATCTCCTCCCATTCTCTTTGCCCACACTCATTGATAACTCAAGTCAACTATCTTTCACTAAGTCTATCTCCTTGGTACTAGACAGTCCCAACTCTGTTCTTGGTCACCTTGTCACAACTACATTTCCCAAGATAGTGGTCATCTTCACCAGTTGCTAGTACCTAAACCCTAGAGCTAGGGTTTCCATTCACCTTGCACCTTAAGTATCCTGAAGCCCCATCTGATCTTTTTTTGGTGTCTAGGCCTGATCTCTCCTGTTGAGAGTAGATCTGGGTCTCCCCCATTGTTATCTTGGACTAGGATAACATAAAGTGAAGGCTGCCTTGATTGGCATGACAACCATCCATTTGAGAGTCTAGGCAGTCATGGTTCCACCCCTTAGTTGCTTACCCCTCTACCATCCATCTTGGATCCACCTCACAAAGGAAACTACAAGGTGGGTGATAACATTTTGGCGCCGTTGCCGGGGAAGGTAGAGGCCTACCCTGGTTTGAAATTTATCCTTAGGCTCTACTCCCGTTCTCTTTGCCAACATTTTGGCGCCGTTGCCGGGGAGGTAGAGGCCTACCTTGGTTCAACATACCTCACCTTTCCCTACGACATATCTTTTATTGGTGAATTACTTGTGTGGTTCACCTGGTGACTCCACCCCGCGACTCCACTGAGGATCGTACCCAACATATTAATCTTATGTTCTTAGAGCATACCATAAATCATAATGAATTCAGATGTATTTCTGAGGCACATGAAGGAAGTAACCAAAAACATGACTGAAAATACAAGACAAATAAACGAAAGGGATAGATGGAGGTTAGACTACGGGTATGAGGATGATCTCGAGCATGACTATGGGTATGAATCTAGTTATCACAATCTTTATGATACCCACCAACTTCCTCACCCATGCAACAAAGATTTCCCAAACATCCTGAGTGGACCTATAAGTCGACATGAACCTAGAAGTTAGTCCCAGTCAAATCCTTATAGCCAAGTAACCCGAGTTGTGAAAAAACAAGACAAACAGTCTCCTTTTGACTTTTCTGAAATATCAGGGGCACCTCATCCTATGCCAAATGATTACACTAGGAGGATGCCCCGGTTCAATGGAAATAAAGATATATTTATTGAGAGTCATCTGGATATTCTGTGGGATTACATGGAATCAAGAGGTGCTAGCAATGAAGATGTTTATATGCGAGCCTTAGGAGAATCCTTGCAGGGGGATGTTCAACTATGGTTTGATCATTTAGCACCAAGATCCATCACTGGGTATGACATGTTCACATATTTGTTAATTGATATTTGGAGTAGGAACATGGATAGAATTTTAGAGTGTCAGTCTAGCAATGATTGTGTCGTTGATAATCAATATATTGACGAAGTGCTTTCTCAATTGGACCATTCCTCTCCTGATATGTTCCAAATTATGAGCGTGCTTGCAATCCATAAGAATGTTACAGAGTACTTCGAGAATAATGTTTCAAAACCTCATGATGAAACTAAGAGGGATATCAATCAAATCATACGAGATACTCTGTTATTATTACCTAAAGCAATCATAGAGCAAATCCTGGATCTGATCCATGGAAGGGAACTTAACATGCACCATCAAGAAACATCTATAGTTGAGCCTTCCATTGGTGAGGTCATTAAAGAGCCTTTAAAAGAGCAATTTCATAGTCATTGCCTAATTGATGATAATTTGAGTCAATATCCAACCTATTCGAATATGGATTTAGACCTTGATCATATCACTGCAAAAGAAGAAAAGGTTGAAATTAATAAAACTTTCGTTGAAGAGCAATCATGTGGTCATATTGTATTTAAAGACCAAGTTTGTGAGGATAGAAATGAACATAGTGATATTTTTCCTTATCAAATGAATGATGATGATCATTTGTCCTCAGTTGAATGTAATGAACAATATCAAGAAGAACAACCACATGGTGATGATATACTAGTAAGCGAGCTTGACTTAGAGCCTTCTTTGTCACATCTATTGAACTGAAATCTGTCTCCAAATAATCATCAAGAGCCTCCCCGTCATACTTTTTATCAAGGTGATTTGGTTGAGGACATTAATCATAGTGAGTCTAGTTCTTGGGATGTTAGTTTCAATCTTGCCAATTTCTCTAGCAAATGTCCCATATCACATGCAAGATTGGTGTTAACATCTTTAGGAGATACAATTCAAGTCTTAATTTGTCAATCCACCCTCCCATCCCAGCTTTTGAAATCCTCTATGGTATCATGCGGTACAGATTCTTGAATATGCCAAATGGTTAATGGTAAAACATTTTATCTCCTTTCATCCTTGGTGCATAATGCTTTCAACTTTGCTAATTTCTTTGATTGGGTAAATGAAAAGCTCTATAAAGACCAATTCCATATTTTCTCATTTTATAAACAACAAATGGGGCTAATCTCAATTTTTGGTTTAATGATCTCAAATGTGTCCCTATTTTGTTTCATCATTGATCTTAATGTAAGTATGATTGAGTGTGATGACAAAAAAGATGAGGGAAACAATGATGCCTTAGGAGGGATGAATCATGTATCGTATTCTTTTCTTTCATCAAATTTAAACTTGCATAAATTTCATGATCCTATCGATCTATGGGTAGAAGAAGTTTGCAACAGTCGACCTCATCCGTGACATGATTTCATTTCTCTTTATCCATATCTTTCTTTGATTTTTAAACAACAAGTTATAATGGCTTCAAATTTCATTCACATTACTTACAAGCCATCATTGATTTGTTGTATCATTAACGGTAAAGAAAGCTCAGTACATTTGTTCAGCAAGTGGTTGCATTGGATTTATGATTTTACCTAACACTTGTCTAAACTGGTTAGAGTCGGGTAGGTAGGATTTGAATAAGCCTTTCTCAGCAGTAGTATAGAATCTTGCTTTGTTGTCTGAAGCTCACCTTTGAAGCTCTTAGTGTAATTTTGTTGTCCGGCAAAATAAAAAATCAAACTTTTACTGAAAGTTATGGTTATAGATTAGATTTATTTTCTACTTTTCAGTTTCATGCATATTTATTTTCAGTATTTGTATATTATCCACATATTGTTCTGACGACCGGTCTGTGAGTTTGGTATAGCTCTGGACATGTTGCAGGGAGTCAGGTACATTCTTGGTAGCGGTTGCAGAGCTGGATGGATTGATTGAGGATGCGAGAAGCAGAGTGCGAGGACCAGAGATTCCGAGGTTCTCAAGCGCTCTTTTCAGCAGAGCACTTGTCCCAGCTGGAGCCAGATGTTATCACATATATAGTAGCCAGGCTACTATATTCTATTTTTCAGACACAATACTTTTTTCAACCAGATCTCTTACATATGAGATGCTGAGATGAGCAGTTTTGATGGATCATTATTATATTAGTGGACTATTGTACTCTCCCATGTCAGGTTTTGAGTCTCAGGACACTCAGATTTGAGGACCGATGTAGCCATTTATGTCATTTTCAGAGCAGTCATTGATGCCCAGTTTTATGTCAGTTCTTTCTCATTGGACAGATGGTGTCTTAGATGGATTATATTGCATGGTTATGACTCAACATTTTATATTGTGTTATGGTTATTATTGCTCTTATATTGATTTTTGTGACATGTATTAACTTGTGGTATCATGATCTAGCGGTCATTATTATATGGACTTGGTTGTATCTTGTACTATGTATTGATGTCCTTACTTAGACTTGGAAGTTCTTGATCTATACTCATTGGTTTTACCTTCCTTAGGGAGAATAGAGGTAGTCATTCCCACCATTTTTTTGGCTTGCTAGCGTAGGCTCCATCATTCATTGTCTTCACCCATCCATTACCTTCCATTTTAGTTTTCAACCTGACTGACTTCTTGACTTATGGCATGGAGGACCTTTTTCCTCGCTAGAACTTTTGTTGGATAAACCTCCCTGTTTATATTGTGTCTCAGCTCTGAGTTGGTGACAGAACTTGCCTTTGGTAAGTTGGATTGTATGCCTAAATCATTCTGGTCGGTTGTCCCGATGTTTGGCACTGTGCAGAACTCCCCCAAGTCGCTTGAGATGTTGTTGGCTAAAACTGAAAGCTCATGTACTGCTTATATTGAATATGCGCCCATGGAAAATGAAATTATAAAAATGTGTTTCTTAACATATGTAAAAAGGGCAAGAGCAATGAAATGCTAAAATACTACTTCAAGAGTATAAGAAAAGGTCCAAAAAGGAAATGGTTAAAAATATGCTATATCCAAAAAATTGCTAACCTTATTAAAATAAATATGTCCCGGATGAAAGCTGCGATTAGCTGTGCTTTTAAGCACCAGTGAAGTCCCAAAAGGGTCATATAGGCCAAAAAGGCCATCGAATAAAATGATGATCCTAATGAACTTGGATCAAGATTGATGTAGACATGATGCCTAAGTTTAATAAGCACTCTCTAAACAATTCACCCATTTGTGAGGCACTGCCATTCCTTGTGTAGTTGTTTGTCTGACATTGGTTATAGTGAGTTTTCCCTTTCCTTGTCTAAAGTGTCATGATGTTGAGTAGGAAGTCATCCCTTGCCTTAGCCTTGTCATTTCCACCCTTCACCCTTCACTAGCAAATTGGCTACAGCTATGAAGTGAGTATAGTCTTGAAAGTCTAAGTCTGAGTAATAATAAATAAAGCCTTATATATGTATTGGTTGATGTACTGCCAGTGAAATGAATGCTACTTGTTATGATTGTTACTTGAATGAGTTGTAGATCATGTCTTAACCTTTTAACACTTGCAGCAGATGGATATAGTTTGAGTTATTATTGGTGTTTAATTATTCACAGATGGTTATATTGTTTATTGGATATGATTGATGATCAGATAGAGACCTATGAGAGGTATGAGTATACACCTTAAATGGATTTGGACTCTCTGAGTCTAATGAGACAGTTTATTTTTAGTTTCGGGCACTTACAGATGTGATCAAGCTCATTCTGCCTTTCTGATGCAGTTTTTCTTCACAGATTGATATTTTTGAGCAGGGAGATGTTTCAGTTGGATCTCCTACGGCATTGTATGAGCATAGGGGGGTACAGGGACTTGTTTGTACCATAGTACCCCCATCCCAGAGAGGTTGGTGAGCTTAGTTTGACAACGCAGGCACCCTAGGAGGCTGTTTTGGCAGGATCACGTTTCCCGAGGCAGATTAAAAAATGATTAAATGGCTATTGAAGAAATCGATTTGGGCTACTGAAGCAAGGAAATGACATGGGATGAGTCATGATAATGAGAGTGATGTCCTCCACACCTTCTCCAGCAGTTGCAGCTCTTGATTGGGCCCACATCTATTTTTGGGCATTTTTATTTTATTTTCTGGAGTTCTTTTGGGAGGCTCACGATTTCCTCAAGGAGGCACAAAAGTTAAAGAATTAAATTATTATATTATTTTATTGTGCCATGGGGACACCCAGAGGGAGTTAGTCAAACACTCCTTGGACCCACCATGTGCTTTCATTTATTTCTTGTTGAGTGGGTTACCTTTTTTGGGTGGGTTAGTCCACTTTGATAAATTATGGTTATATTGATCCATGTATTGTATGTTGAGCTCATCTCAACCATTGATTAGAACATTTCATCTTTTAATCTTAGCCACTCATTTTGAAAGTGGTTAGGATTCGGTTATGATTGAGGTTCTCTCATTTCTATTTAAATGAGAGAGCTTCTCATTTGTAAGGGGTCTTTGGCTCTTGGATCTGAATAATAAAAAGACTTTTTTTGTGGAAATTTTCTGGATCTGCTTTGCATTTGATGTTCACAAATGGTGATTGGAAAATATTCAGCTTCCTAGCATTGTGGAAATTCTTGTGAGATCTATATTTTTTTGCTATCAGTGTTTTCTCTACAGGAGGGCGTTTTGGCTGGAGCGTTTTTGTAGGGGGACCTCAGCTCGCTCGGTTTTCTTCGTCTTGGATCAGGGGGTTTTCATTAGTTTCATTGTGATCTATGATTACTTTGTTTTACTTTCTTGTAGCATTCAGTTTCTTTATCTTGTATTAGAAAATTTGATATGGTTGACGTTTGCTCATGTAGGGTAGGGGGCGCATTGGTGGTTTGGAGCTTGCATATGCCATAGAAATCACGGGGATCTTCCAGAATTGATCGGGATAACAAAGATCATCACTGTTAAAGACTTCTACAAGCTTTTCCAGGTAATATCTAACAGGTAAGTCTCTTCTTTTCAGATCTTATTCCATTGTACCTTGATTTACTTCAAAATTCTCTGAAAACTCCTAAAATACTAAAAACCCTAAAAAGCAATAAATCTGGGAATCGTCTGATCTTTGGCCAAACCATTTCTGGGTTTCATATATCAGGCCTCCCCTTCACCAAATCAACTACAACGCTGGTCAACATCCTGCTGGTTTGATCTAGATCTGATATTTTTCCAGAAAACTGCATAACCCCCCATTGAAAATTTGACCTGCTAGGGTTTTGATTTTTTCTGAATTCTGAGTTCATAGACGGATAGATTGGGTCCCACACAATCCAAATCAACTGCAAAGCTGTCTAAATTCTTGGCTGTTTGACCTAGATCTGAGTTTTTGACTGAAACAACCCTAGCGCCCTCACTGAAAACTGGATTTTTTCGGAAGTGTCTTTTTTCTGAAATTTGACAAGATAGGCTGATAGATCAGGGCTTAAGCATTCTAGAACACCCCCAACGCTGAGCTAGTTCTTTCCGGTTTGCCCTAGATCTGAAAAATTGGTTTTCAGCCCCCCTAACCCCTCATCAAATTTTGACTTTGTCCAGATCTGATTTTTCTGCTGATTTTCTGATTTGGGCTTGTAGATCAGGTCACCTTGACCTCATTTCTCCTTCAATGCTGAGTTATTAGCCTCCAGGTGACCCTAGAACTGCAAATCTGTCTTTCCAAGCCCTAGCGCTAGCCTTCCATTGAGCTAGTTTTCCCTGTACCTTAGCTTCTCTGGACCAACTATTTTTTGGGTCCATAGATCAAGGTGTGTCCCAAGTGCTTTCACTGAAACGTTGGGTTGTTACTGACTCCATTTCCCAATACACATAAGGCACTGATCTCCTAGCTAGCGCTAGTCCTACCCTTAATATCTCCTCCCATTCTGTTTGCCCACACTCATTGATAACTCAAGTCAACTATCTTTCACTGAGTCTGTCTCCTTGGTACTAGACAGTCCCAACTCTGTTCTTGCTCACCCTGTCATAGCTACGTTTCCCAAGACAATGGTCATCTTCACCAGTTGCTAGTACTTAAACCCTAGAGCTAGGGTTTCGATTCACCTTGCACCTAAAGTATCCTGAAGCCCCATCTGATCTTTTTCTGGTGTCTAGGTCCGATCTCTCTTGTCGGGAGCAAATCTGGGTCTCCCCCATTGTTATCTTGGACTAGGATAACATAAAGTGAAGGATGCCTTGATTGGTGTGACAACCATCCATTTGGGAGTCTAGGAAATCGTGGTTCCACCCCTTAGTTGCTTGCCCCTCTACCATCCATCCTGGATCCACCTCACACAGACAACTACAAGGCAGGTGATAACATGCATGTCACAAGAATGAGTATAAGAGCAATAATAACCATAACACAAGATAATATAAGCCGAGTCATAAACATGCAAATAATCCATCAGAACCAACATTTTTCCAATGAGAGAACAATAATCCAACTCTGGGGCCTACTAACTACTCTGCAAATGGCTAAATGACTACATCAGTCCTCAAATCTGAGTGTCCTGAGACTCAATCATGGCATGGGAGAGTACTATAGTCCATCGATCAAACAATGATCCATCATAGATGCTCATCTAAGCATTTCATATGTAGGAGAACTGGCTGAAAAGTGTACTGAAATCTGAAAAATAGAATATGGTAGCCTGACTACTATATATGTGATAACATCTGGCTCCAGCTGGGACAAGTGCTCTGCTGAATAGAGCGCTTGAGAACCTTAGAATCTCTGGTCCTCGCACTCTGCTACTTGCATCCTTGATCCATCCTTCCAACTCTGCAACTGCTGCCAAAATGTCACCAACTATCTGCAAAAATGTCTAGAGCTATACCAAACTCACATACCGGTCGTCAGAACGATGTGTGGATAAAATAAAATACTCAAACTGAAATGCATGAAACTGAAAAGCAGAAAGTAAATCTAATATATAACCATAACTTTTAAGCAAAGTTTGATTTTATTGTGTAGGAAAAATGCTAAAACTGAAGACTACACTAAGAGATTTGAAAAGCAAGATTTAGGCAAAGACAAAAAGGTGCAAGACTGACATGCTACACTACTTCCCAAAAAGGGCTTATTCAAGTTCTACCTACTCTACCCTACTAGGTAAGACAAGATTCACGCGATGGGCCGGAATTAATGCTTTAGCAACATCCCATTCACAGGAAGTTCAAATTCATCCCCGTCCAGAGTTTCCAGATAAACTGATCCTTTTCCTGCTATACTAGATACTCGATAACAACCCATCCATATTTTTTCCAACTTTCCATGTTTTCCATGTTCTTCTTTTAATTTATCCCATAGCAATACTATGTCTCATATTCCGAATTTTACATCTCTTGTTCTTTGATCAAATGTCCCCTTAACTCTCTCTTGTTCAATAACATTTTTGTCAAATGCCATCCTTCTTACTTCATCAATTTCCACTAACTTGTCAATTCTTGCTTAGAATGCTTCCTGATCTGAAGTACATTGTTGCAATAATTCATATATTGGGATTTGCATATTAATTGGAAGCCTACAATCTTGACCATAAACCAATTCGAAAGGAGCTTTTCCTGTAATTCTTTTTACTGTCGTTCTGTTGACCCACTGTGCATACTTTAGTTTGTTATCCCAACTTCTCTTATTTTCTCCAACCATTCTTTTCAAAAGCTTAATCAAATTCTTATTACTGGATTCGGCGATACCATTACCTTGGGGATAATAGTTAGACGAATGGGATAATGTAATCCCATGATTCATGCAAAAAGTTGACATCTCTAGCTTGCTAAAATCTTTAGCATTGTCAGTGGTTATCTTTATAGGACATCCATACTAAGAGACAATGTTTTCTTCCAAGAATTTGACGACTACCAAAGCTGTACACTTCTTAGTTGGTATAGCTTCAACCCATCGAGTAAAGTAGTCTGTGCAAGTCAAGATGTACTTATATCCATTACTTGAATTCTGATCAAAGGGCCCAATAAAATCCATACCCCATTGTTGAAAAGGAGTTTCTATTACAACTGGGATTAGTGACAAAGCTCGCAACTTGGGTTTTCCTGAGAAAAATGACACTCTTGACATGTTCTTACAAAAGAGTGCACATCCTTGAAAATGGTTGGCCAATAATATCTCACTCTCATAATCTTTGCGGTGGTTGTTCTAGGTGCATAATGTCCACTGCAAACACCCGCATGCATTTCCTTAATGATGGTCTTGGATTCCTCCAGATTAACACATTTCAAAATTATTCCACCAGGGTTCCTCCAACCCAGACAATCTTGAGTTAGTACGCACTTTTCTGCCTTCAACCTTAAGGCTCTCCTTTGGTGATCTACCAAATAATCAGGGTAAGACAGATTTCTCAGAAAATAGATAATATCCTTATACCATTCATGGTCTTCGTCAATATGCAAAATATGAGATTCATGTTCACTAGCAAAATTAACCGCATGACTATTACTTTTCTCAGTTAATAACTGGGCCAGACCTTGACCTTTCACAATTTTAATGGGTTTGGTCTCTAGATCATATTCTTGGATCCGTGAAATCCACTTTCCTCTAACACCTATACCATCTGCTTGCGATAAGACATCCTTAATTGCTTGGTATGGTACAAAATCTTTAATCTTGGAGTACCCTATGTAAGTTCTGAAATGTTTTAGGGATTTGACTAGAGAGTAGGCTTGATTTTCCGTAGTAGTGTATTTTAATTCAACACCTCTCAAGTTTTTACTCATAAAAGCTATAGGTTGCTCATGCTTTTTATTGTTCTTTTGTAACAGAACTCCAACAATGATATCTTCAGAAGTGTATGAATAGATCAGAAATTCCTTGCTGTAATCAGGACATGCTAAAACAAGAGCAGTTGAAATGGATTTCTTTAGTTTAATGAATGATTTTTCATAGGTTTTATCCCAGACGAACTTTGCATCTTTCTTAAGAAGAGCATTTAGAGGCTTGGCTATTTCTGCTAAATTCAGAATGAATCTTCGGACGAAGTTTATTTTTCCAAAGAAGGATTGTAAGGAAGCAACATTGTGGGGTGCAGTAATAGTATTAATGGCCCGGACACGGTCAGGATCTATCCTGATACTTTCTTTAGACACAATATGTCCTAATAGCTTACCTTCATCAATTCCAAAAGTGGACTTTTTGGGATTAAAAGATATACCAAACTTCCTACACCGACAAAAAAATTTCTTTAAATGTTTCACATGATCGTCCTGTTCTTTAGAGAAAATTGTTAGGCCATCTTGATAAATAGCAATGATCTTTCCAATGAGGTCATTGAAGGCTTGATCCATCGCTCTTTGAACAATTGAGCCAACGTTTAATAATCCGAAAGGCATTCTTATGTACTCAAAAGTTCCCCGTGGAGTTGTAAAAGTTGTTTTTTCTCTATCTTCCTTTTTAATACGCACCTGATTGTATCCCGAAAAACCATCTAACATGGACGACATTCCTGTGCCTGCAACACTTTGCAATAAATTCTCCATGTTTGGAAAAGGGTAGTTATATTTAAGAGATGCTTGATTTATATTTCTAAAATCTATGCATATCCTGATTTCACCGCTCTTCTTTCTCACGATCACGGGATTAGAAACCCAAGTGGCATGTCAGACTGGTTAGATAATCCCAACAGCTAACATCTTTTCAAGATCTTTTTTAATCAAGGAAGATAGCTTAGGATTTACATTTCACAATTTTTGTCTATAGGGTTTAGCTCCTTCATTCAAAGGGATAGTATGCTCGATAATGGGAGGATCAAAATTTTTAAGATCATCATACGTCCAAGCAAAAACATGCTTGTATTCTCTAATTAGATTTTCAATAGCTTTTCTTTCTTTTGGGGATGCATTCTTTCCGATTTTAATCATTTTAGGTGAAACTGGGGTTCCAATGTTAATCTCTATGACCTCATCTATTGGTTCAGCTCTTTTTCCCTTATATTCATCATGCCTATTGAAATTCTTCTCCAGAGGGATTGCTAACTTCATAACATCAACATCTTGCAAAGACCGTTGTTTACTTTATCTTCCAAATCAACATTACAGTCCTGAAAATTATCTGAGTGTTGTAAAAATGCAATGATCCGGGCATCATTATCGAAAAACTTGCCAGTGATCTTGATTATCAGGAACCGATGGTCTAAATAACCCTTCAACTTTACACTCCTTCTCCTTAAGGTGATTTGGGATTTCAAAATTGCATGCTATTACTGCTAATGCATCATCCAAGGTGTTCTCCTCTCTTGGGACTGCTCGAATTGCAAATGCATCAAACATTTCAATAGTATCCCAAACAACATTTCTATAATATCTAAGTCTATTGTTTTTGGCCGCAAATTGATTTTTTACTTAGGACACAATTAAATTTGAAGCACCTATAACACTCAGGCATTTGATCTTCTGATCTCGGGCAATCTCTAATCCCAAAAGTAAGGCCTCATACTCGGCCACATTATGTGAGGCTTCAAACTCAAGAGGAAAAGAGAAATACTTTTTCTTCTCCAAAGGGGGAAATAAGGACAATTCTCGCTCCTGCACCATGCCTAGATTTAGCTCCATCAAAATGCATCTTCCATACTTGGCTGGGAGGAAAAGGATGTTGTTGAGGCTCTTCCCAGTAATTTTCCAAAACCATATAGTTTCTGACTTCATCTGTAGGATGCATGGATTCTTCAAAAAGGTGTTCAGGGGTCTCCACATGTTCAGTCATAGGTTTTTCATTTACTAACTAATAGAAAACATTTTCTCCGATAGGGATGGTGGCATACAAAAGGTCCATTTGGATGCTTCCTCCTAACTTAGCGGCCCATTATAAGGCTGGTATTTGTTGATCATAATTTGCAGTAGTGTGGCTGTGGAGAAGTAGGTGAGTTTAGAGTACTTGGTTTATAGAACAATGATGATGCTCAGCCCTGTTCAAATCTGCATGATTCCATCGATTGGCCACAGGTATATACATGTACATGTCAGAATGATTGCTTATTTGGTTTTTGCTTGTAGTTT
>LPNX010747926.1:10019-20480 GCA_001517045.1 Pseudotsuga menziesii | reverse complement strand
AAACGATACAATGTGACTCTGTGCACTATCAAACAGCTTTTGGTTGAATGGTCGATGGAGCCCGCACATCGTTATGTAACATTGGTTGAATGGTCGATGGATCCCACACATCGTTATGTAACATTGGTTGAATGGTCGATGGAGCTCGTATGGTTGATGAGTCAATAGCTCGATGCTTGAAGTCGTTGCACAAAACACATGTGGCAACAACAACAACTCATCGTTCAAATCTCTAGAGAAGAGCAAGCTCAAATAGATGCAATGAATCGTCAGGGAGATGTAATTTCTAGAAGAATGGATGTTTAAGATGGCAGAGTCATTTAATGGAGGATGCATTCATCTCCAAGAAATTATGAAAGACCCACCTCAAAGTACTACCCCAACATCAATGTCTCGAAAAATCGAGGAAGTCACCACACAACATGAAGGGACTTCATGGAGACATATACCATCAGTCATCCAGAACAAGTAGTGAACCAATAGGGATACTTTTGAAACTTCTATAAACAATAACAAACTATTTTTTGACTTCATCTCTTTGACACTTACCTAAAACACAATACACATCCTAAAATAAACCCAAAAGCACATTTAAAAGATAACATTACTATGATGAATAGAATTTAATAATACTTCACAAATAGAAATACTATGATAAATATTAATAATTATAAATATAATTTTTAAATTAGACAAATTTTCATTTACGCTTACAATATATTGAGAGGGGTTATTGAAGATTTTCAATGTCTCGGGAAAATTTGACTAGGGCACTCACCATGGTACTAACCATATGGTTAACCATCAGTTAGATGATTGGCCATGTTCAACCATGGTAAACGATGTTCAACCATGAGCAACCATGGTTAACCACATTTAAGAATTAGCCACATCGTCAATAGCATGGTGAACCACTTAGTCACCCATTATCAACAATGGTCAACCATATCACCAGGCATGGGAAACAACACGGTGAACCATGGTGACGCATGAATATTCACATGCTCAACCATGGTTAACCATGGCCAATTGTGGTTAAGTATGCTCAATTGTGGTCAACCATGATGAACCGTGCTCAACTGTCATGGTTCAACATGGTTAACAATGGTTGACATGACCATGGTCAACAAAGGTTAACATGATCATGCTTTATCATGGTTGACCATGACTGAGAGCATGGTCATGTTTGACCTTTCCAACCATGGTTGACCATGGTTTTCCATAGGTTAACTATGGTTGACACAAAACACATGCATGGCTAACCAATATTATGGTTGACCATGTCTATCATCATGGTCGAGCATTCTAAATCATGATAATGGCCATGATTGTATATGATTGATTCACTTAAATATTGGTTGATTGTATATGCCTCTACTTTAGCTAGTAGAATCATTTCCCTTAAGGAGAATCCGAAAGATGAACTACAAGATGAAGTTTTTAATCAAATTTATGTGGATACATTCATAAAAAAAATTAAGAGTTTTAATGGTTGCATATGACAAAAAGATAACCTCCCTTATGGCATAAGATATATACAAAAGGCTATGAATTACTAGGAAAATGTTTCTTTCCCACAATGCTTTATAATGGATATTGTTTTAATTATAAACCTTGTGACTCTCACAATGCTCACTTAACCCCTCTCATAAAAAAAATTCCCCAAATCCAATAAATATTTTGTCAAAAGAAATAAATAGCTTATATGGTTCAAATTTTAAAATTTTTAATAAATCAAAATGGAATTTTCCAAAATGAATATAGTAAAAAAAGTTCCCTAACTTATTCTTTGAATATAGTGTTTTTCCATTCCTTTATTAGATAACTGTAGTGTTTTTCCACGTTCATAAGTGTGCATTTTTTCATTTACTAATCAATATGTTAAAATAATAAAAAAAACTATTTTAAATGAATTTTACAATGAGGTTTTTTTCTAATTTTATATGTTATTTTTCCATTTATTAACTTTATTTTATGCATGTTGTTTTTTTATTAAGATATTGAACTAAAAAAAGTTAATTCTATTTGTTTTCATACTTTTATATTTTTTATCAGTTTTTAAATTATTTTTAAATATTATTTTAATTTTGAAAATTATAATTTATTAATTAAAAAATTTGCAATTTCATCCTTTTACAAATTTCAATCATCATTGAAACCATGATACAATTTGAATTTAATGACCAAATTATTACTCCCAAAACATTTTAATAATCAAACAGAATTACAAAAACAAAAACACAAAAACCTTTAAATATGTTATTCTGTGATAGGTCAATTAATTTTCTCATTTGAGATTAAACATTTTAGGCTGAGGTAGCTATAGCTATGAAAGCTTTAATTTTTGCTTTAATTCTTTTTTATAATGTATAAAAAGTCATTTTATGTTAAAAGCATTTAATTAAATAGTTTCTATTAACTTGTATAATAGGCTAAAACTCATGGAGGATAATCTAAAAAATACTTAAATTTGGTAACTGAAATATATGGATTGAGATGATTCTTCTTTATTTCGTATTATTACAGATCTATCATTATCATCTATGCAATTCTCCTCAAATAAATTATGCTGCAAAAAGATTTTGTGTATTTTTTAATGGTAGTCAACATTCAAAATTTGAATTTGCATTTGCATTAATTTGAATTTGCATTTGCATTTCCCGCAAACCTTCAAAATTTGAATTTTCATTTCCCCCCAAACATTCAAAATTCGAATTCGAATTTTCAATTTCCCCGCTTCAGAACATTCAAAATTCGAGGTGAATGTTCTGAATCGTTATCACCAAGTAACTTCAGCTCCATGAGGTTTCGAATTTTCAATTTCCCCGCTTCAGAAAATTCAAAATTTGAGGTGAATGTTCTGAATCGTTATCACCAACTAACTTCAGCTCCATGAGGTTTTGGAGGTGAAAGATCCATTTCGGGACTTCGCAGCCACCTAGGTGAAGAATTTCAAGGCGTTTCATGACACCAATGTCTTTGGGAAGACGGAGAAGGCTGCAGGGATCAATATATTTGAAGGAGAGGTCTCGCATCTCTGTCATAGCCCCAAAAGTCCCATCCTCTAGGTGAACAACACCTTTCAATGACTGTAGACATATGAGTTTCGATATTCCAGCAGGCGGCGACTTCAAATTTTTGCAGCCCTTAACATTTAGATATACCATAGACTTATGTTCACCTATGCCCGAATGCAGCTCACATAGATGTTTGCACCCACTAACATCAAGAAACAGGAGGCTTCATACATGAGCCAATGATTTAGGTAACTTCTCTATCTCTGTCTGGGATAAATTCAAGAATCTCAAATGTTTCAAATTCCCTACACTTTTCGGCAATGAAGCAATAGAAGTCTGGCTTAAATCTAATACAGCTAGATATTTCACATTAGTTAAAAAACTTGCAGAAATTGATCTAAGATGGGTATTATTCCATAGCAAAAGAGTGCGGAGCCCTGGACACTGGAGGGTTCCATTGATTGTTGATATACTATTTTTAATCAATGAAATCCTACGGAGGTCCACGCACTCACTTAGTGGCAATTCATTCAAAATTCCTTTCCTGGCATTAACAAACATTTAGCTTGCTTGTGGGATTCGGAAATGGCTAAATCGTGCAATAAATCATGCATTTTGCAATATTTCACTCACCCATCCCCACTAACCTTTGAAACCTCAAGGAGGCATCGATCAATAAGTTCGTCGATGTATGAGTGTGCTACATCGAATGCTTCTTCTCTTTTTTCTGGAGTAAACCCCTCAGATGTCCAAGCATGCAGTAAATAGTCAAACTTTATTTGAGTATTTTTAGGAAAGACTGAGAAGTAAACAAAACAAAGCTTAAGATGATTGGGAAAAATTTGATAACTTAACCTGAGGGACGCCATAATGCTCTCACTCATCGCATCTACTACAAGTAGACGATTCAAGGTCCTTTCCCATTCATTTGGAAGCCTCATTACTTTTGCCATAGAAGCTGCTATTGATTTAATAGCCAAGGGTAATCCGACACATTTTTCTACAATTCTGAGGGCTAAGCTGCTCAGCTCATTTGGAGGACTCTTGTCTGCACACCGTTCAGGGAAAGCATGAATGCAAAATAGCTTCATGCTATCTTCCAAGGATAAAGACTCTAGGGTTTGGATGTCATAAGGAGGCGGCATAGCTTCTACAACTTTTCTATTACGTTTCATGAGCAGTATCTTCATTTTAGACTCCTTTTCCAATGGCAAACCAATTTTCTAGAAAACATCCCTGTGCCACACGTCATCCAGATCAATTAAACAACGGCGATCTTTTAAATGTTGATGAATTTTTTTTATAACATCCTCTGTTTGATCTTGATTTTCATTCACTCGAATTTTGATTTGGCTGCACATCTCCAGCAACACTTGTTCAACTACAAAGCTGTGTGATAAAGCCAGCCATACCAAGTAGTCAAAACTGTGTTGGACCCTTTCGCTTTTGAATAGATTTTGAGCCAGAAGGGTTTTTCTGAGCCCCCCCATACCCACAGGGGAAATGACTTGACATCCATATTTCTGCAATATCAGATTCGTAAGGAGACAAATATGATCTCCCATGCCTACGATATTCTGTGATTCTTTAGTAAGAGCGCTGGATCTTTCTCTCTGGTCTTCTAAATTATGGGCATTGAATGCATGAAGTTGCATCACTGACATATGATAGGTGTAATTGTTGAGTCTCTCGCTTAACGAGACATCTCTTATGTATGATTGTATTATATTCATTTTGATTATGCTAATGAGAATTAAATTGAAGAGCTGTGTGCTCTGTTCTGTCCCGTCCTATTCCATTTTGTTCTGCTCTGTTTCATCTGTGTTGTTCTGTTCTGTAAACTCTGCCTCTCTGTAAACTATTCTGCTCTACTATTCCAACTCTCTCTTCCCAGCCATTCAGCTCTGTAATTCCACATCTTGAAGCATAAGCTGAAAACCATGAAGGTACCTCTTGGTTTGATTCTTGCATAAGATCAGCAAGATACTTAGCTATATTAAAATTACCTTCATGGAGGAAGGCAATAAACAAATCATGACCTGTATTCCCTATGCGATGCACATAATCATCAATGTCATTTGGCAAATCAAAACTAAGAACATGAGCAACTTGTGGAAAATCAAGACCACGAGCAACAACATCTGTAGCAACAAGAATAAGAGTGAGCCCAATATTGAAAGACCTCAATGTTTTCTCATGCTCCTTTGGCTTCTGTCTCCATGAATACTGGTTGCTGGAACAGTGGAAACCTATTGGAACACAACCAGTATTCCAATGAATCAGATCCCTTTTTTGTTTCCACGAACACCAATGTCAAAGAATGATTGCCTGCATGAATTTCAAACATAGTTGTAACAAGGGGACTAGGACTACTTAAGCGACTTGGTACAGGCTTCAAGGAAGTACAGTACTTAGGTTTCTCATCTTCCAATACAACTCAATCTCTTTAGTTTTTCGACCAGGAATGTACCCAGGAATCAGTTAGCAGTGGTCGATCTTCTAGCAGATTGGCAGTACAAACAAAAGAAAATATGTCTACTAATTATTTACTTTGAAAATAAACGTAGTCACTGCGTTGAATTGAATGGAATAATGTGGGGTCTGAGTGCCAATAACAATACAAACTCGTAAAGCCTGGTAATGATATTCTCAACATGCAGGAAAAAGGAAACATCCATAGCAACCATTCACAAATATAGTCTTGGTCTTACAAGTTAAATTTTGGGCTTATAACGATCTGATTTTGCAAGTTAGTTCCATCATTGTATTATTATTTTGACAGCAATCTCCAAACCTAAAGAAGATGCTCTAAATCTTTTTATTTCCCAGTGTGCTCGAGAAAATTGAATATTCTATATATATGTTCAACAAATATTCAATCTACATAAGAAATCAATCAGCCCTGTGGAAGAAATTTTTTAGATCAAAGCAAAAATAACATATTTCAGTTCTGGACAAAGTACGCCGACAGAAAGGAAAGGATTTGAGTACTCCCTATACAATGATTTCAACTAGTGATCATCGCCTTGTAATAAAAATATTGATAATAATAAAGTCAGGCCATAGGTCGAAGAATAGTCAGGATAGGAACCGTGCACTAATAATGCTTGGCAATGCCCGGCATAGAGCATGAATTGAATTTCAAGCTCTTGGTAGATTAAATATTGTTGTATAATAGATTTTCAAATCTTAGAAATGGGACCATTAAGACTGATCATGGTACTCAACGCTCCCATAGATAAATCATAGGACAACCAATAGTTTGTGTGAATATATAACGGATGAGTTTTATTCATCTGCATATATATGTTCAACACTCGAAAGAAAGTAATTATAGCAAATTTTCAAGTTTGAAGGGAACAATACTTACCGGAGTTAGACAAGCGTGCCATCTACCTTCAAAGTCCAGTCGCAAGTTAAATAGTCTTGTTTTACCAGGGCACTTCTCACAAGTTCCGTGGCCCATATATCAAACTATTGTCTTTACAACTTCATCTAAATGGATCATCAAAACAATACACTAATCAATATCCATACGTAACAATGACGACTCAGAACAACTATCATTATTTTATGGATAGGCTGCTGCTTTGTACTGTCTCTCTTTAACATCATTATAGGAATTACACGTTGGCAAAAATAAATATGACATGTCTATCAAATGTCATTATAGGAATTACATCTTGGATATGGGTGTTTGTCAAATTTAACCCCTTTAATGTCATTATAGGAATTACATCTTGGAAAGCTAGCGACTGCTAGCTTTCCTTCTAACATAAGCATGTGTGTCATGCTAGAAGAAATGCTTATGCTAGAAGGAAATGTAGCATTCGTTCAAAATATAGTACATTGCACAAGCTCAAGGTATAAGCTAGCAACCACCAATCACCATGGACAGGGTTTTTGTATTGGAAAGCTAGCGATTGTTAGCTTTTTTCTAGCATAAGCATGTGTGTTTATTCTAGAAGGAAATGCTTATGTTACAAGGAAAGCTAGCAGTCGCTAGCTTTCCTTGATATTTTGCCATGTTCTTATTTCAAAATAGAGCACATGGCACAAGCTCAAGGTATAAGCTAGCAACCACCAATCACCTTGGACAGAGTTTTTTTATTGGAAAGCTAGCGACTGTTAGCTTTCCTTCTAGCATAAGCATGTGTGTTTATGCTAGAAGGAAATGCTTATGCTACAAGGAAAGCTAGCAGTCACTAGCTTTCCTTGATCTTTTTCCATGTTCTTATTTCAAAATAGAGCACATGGCACAAGCTCAAGGTATAAGCTAGCAACCACCAGTCACCATGGACAGGATTTTTCTATTGGAAAGCTAGAAACTGCTAGCTTTCTTTCTAGCATAAGTATGTGTTACTATCCTAGAAGGAAATTCTTTTGCTAGAAGGAACGCTAGTAGTCACTAGCTTTCCTTGATCTGATGCCATGTGCTTATTTCAAAATAGAGCACATGGCACAAGCTCAAGGTATAAGATAGCAACCACCAATCACCATGCCCATGGTTTTTCTACTCGAAAGCTAGCGATTGCTAGCTTTCCTTCTAGCATAAGAATGTGTGCTTATGCTAAAAGGAAAGCTAACAGTTGATGTTTTTCCTTGATCTTGTGCCATGTGCTTATTTCAAAATAGAGCACATGGCACAAGATCAAGGTATAAGCTAGCAACCACCAATCACCATGCCAGATTTTTTCTATTGGAAAGCTAGCGACTGCTAGTTTTCCTTGTAGGATAAGCATGTGTTCTTATGCTAGAAGGGAAACTAGCAGTCGCTAGCTTTCCTTGATCTTTTTCCATGTGCTTATTTCAAAATATAGCAAATGGCACAAACTCAAGGTATAAGTTAGCAACCACCAATCACCATGGACAGTGTTTTTCTATTGGAAAGCTAGCGGTTGTTAGCTTTCTTTCTTGCATAAGCATGTGTGTTTATGCTAGAAGGAAATGCTTATGCTAGAAGGAAAAATAGCAGTCACTAGCTTTCCTTGATCTTGTGCCATGTAGTTATTTCCAAATAGAGCACATGGCACAAGATCAAGGTATAAGCTAGCAACCACCAATCACCATGCCCGGGTTTTTCTATTGGAAAGCTAGCGACTGCTAGGTTTCCTTCTAGCATGAGCATGTGTGCTTAAGCTAGAAGGAAATTCTTATGCTAGAAGGAAAGCTAGCAGTCGCTGGCTTTCCTTGATATTTTGGAATGTGGTTATTTCAAAATAGAGTACATGGCACAAATTCAAGGTATAAGCTAGCAACCACCAATCACCATGCCCAATGTTTTTCTATTGGAAAGCTATTGACTGCTAGCTTTACTTCTAACATAAGCATGTGTGTCATGCTAGAAGGAAATGCTTATGGTAGAAGGAAAGGTAGCATTCGTTCAAAATAGAGTACATGGCACAAGCTCAAAGTATAAGCTAGAAACCACCAATCACCATGGATAGGGTTTTTGTATTGGAAAGCTAAGGACTGTTAGCTTTCTTCTAGCGTAAGCATGTGTGTTTATGCTAGAAGGAAATGCTTATGCTACAAGGAAAGCTAGTAGTCGCTAGCTTTCCTTGATATTTTGCCATGTTCTTATTTCAAAATAGAGCACATGGCACAAGCTCATAGTATAAGCTAGCAACCACCAATCACCATGGACAGGATTTTTCTATTGGAAAGCTAGCAACTGCTAGCTTTCCTTCTAGCATAAGTATGCGTTATTATCCTAGAATGAAATGCTTATGTCAGAAGAAAATCTAGAAGTCCCTAGCTTTTCCTTGATCTGATGCCATGTGCTTATTTCAAAATAAAGCACATGGCACAAGCTCAAGGTATAAGACAGCAACCACCAATCACCATGCCCAAGGTTTTTCTACTAGAAAACTAGCGACTGCTAGCTTTTCTTCTAGCATAAGAATGTGTGCTTATGCTAGAAGGAAATCTAACAGTTGTTGCTTAATAAGCACATGGCACAAGATCAAGGTATAAGATAGCAACCACCAATCATCATGCCAGAGTTTTTTTCTATTGGAAAGCTAGCGGCTGCTAACTTTCCTTGTAGGATAAGCATGTGTTCTTATGCTAGAAGGAAAGCTGGCAGTCGCTAGCTTTCCTTGATCTTGTGCCACGTGATTTTTTTAAAATAGAGTACATGACACAAGCTCAAGGTATAAGCTAGCAATCACCAAACACCATGCACAGGGTTTTTCTATTGGAAAGCTAGCGACTGCTAGCTTTTCTTCTAGCATAAGCATGTGTGCGTATGCTAGAAGGAAATGCTTATGTTAGAAGGAAAGCTAGCAGTCGCTAGCTTTCCTTGATCTTGTGCCATGTGCTTATTTCAAAATAGAGCGCATGGCACAAGATCAAGGTATAAGCTAGCAACCACCAATCACCATGGCTAGTGTTTTTCTATTGAAAAGATAGCGACTGATAACTTTCCTTTTAGCATAAGAATGTGTGGTTATGCCAGAAGGAAATGCTTATGCTAGCTTTCCTTGATCTTGTTCCGTGTTCTTCTTTCAAAATAGAGTACATGGCACAAGATCAACGTATAACCTATTAACCACCGATCACCATGCCCAGGGTTTTTTTATTGGAAAGCTAGCGGAAAGCTAGCGATTGCTAGCTTTCGAATAACATAAGCATGTGTGCTTATGCTAGAAGGAAATGCTTATTCTAGAAGGAAAGATAGCAGTCGCTAGCTTTCCTTGATCTTGTGCCACGTGCTTATTTCAAAATATAGTACATGACACAAGCTCTAGGTATAAGGTAGCAACCACCAATCACCATGCCCATGGTTTTTCTATTGGAAATCTAGCGACTACTAGCTTTCCTTCTAGCATAAGCATGTGTGCTTATGCTAGAAGGAAATGCTTATGTTAGAAGGAAAGCGAGCACTCACTAGCTTTCCTTGATCTTGTGCCATGTGCTTATTTCAAAATAGAGGACATGGCACAAGATTACGGTATAAGTTAGCAACCACCAATCACGATGGATAGGGTTTTTCTATTGGAAAGCTAGCGATTGATAACTTTCCTTCTAGCATAAGCATGTGTGCTTATGCTAGAAGGAAATGCTTATGTTAGAAAGAAAGCTAACAGTTGCTAGCTTTTTTTGATCTTGTGCCATGTGTTTCTTTCAAAATAAAGCACATGGCATAAGCTAGCAACCACCAATCACCATGCCCAGGGTTTTTCTATTAGAAAGCTAGCGACTACTAGCTTTCATTCTAGCATAAATATGTGTGCTTATGCTACAAGGAAATGCTTAGGCTAGAACGAAAGCTAGGAGTCACTAGCTTTCCTTGATTTTGTGCCATGTGCTTATTTCAAAATAGAGCACATGGCACAAGACCAAGGTGTGCTTATGCTAGAAGGAAAGCTAGTAGTCACTATGTATTAGTAGTCGTTAAGCTAGGAGTCGCTTATAATTCCACAAACTTCTACTATGCATT
>LPNX010747911.1:24174-36197 GCA_001517045.1 Pseudotsuga menziesii | reverse complement strand
TTATATTAAAAAAGTGTTTAAGACCTATACGGTATTTCAAATTTAAAGCAATTTCATTGGCTAACACATGATGACATGGAATTTGAATAAAAGTTAAAATGTCAGCTACGAGGTGAAAATGTCGGCTCGATCGGAGCAAGTAGTTAAGTAGGCATCTGTAGTACATCAATATTTTTGACTCATGGACACAAGTAACCAATTCATGGCTGCATACCAACACAAGGAAAATCCATGGGAGGCATAAAAAATATTGGCTACTAGAATACAGCATAGATCCATGTGATAGAGGACTCAAAATTGGACATAGCTACCAGACATACAATGTATATCTATGTCATCTAAACGCAAATTTGAGCATATCCACGACCATACAAATCTGGATCCATGCTAGATATACAAAAATCCATCACAACGTGGGGAAAAGCAATGCGCGCTTAAACAAATACCTAGGGTCTTCATCTTGTCTTCCATAAAGTATGATTCTATCCATGTGATTACAATGATCTGAAGTCGAGCATGGTAGAAACCACTTGATTACTGGCCAATGATGTGAACCATTAACAACTGCAAGGGAGATCACCATTGATGTCAATGATTCCCAAGGTACCCTAGTACAATCTAATGAGTGTGAATAGATGTCCTGATGTCGAACACCCAATCGATTCTATCGATCAAAGGTCAATGTTGTGAACCTATGTTGAGAGCAAGAGAATCTATCATTAAGGCATACAGATCTCAAGGTACTAAGTATTGTTTCTAAGACTATTTCCTAGATGATGAGTTGAAGTCGACGGGAATAGTCTCGTTGAAGGAGGGACATGATGAGTCCCACATCGATGACATGAAACTCAAAACATATTTTTGGAATGATGTGAATGTAGTGACCACAGGACTGACTCAAAAGTACTGACACAAAAATTGTGTTTACTGTAGAGGTAAGACTTCTTCAAATTCCCTTTGAACATAGGGCGGCACGACATAAGACTTGGCAGCATGACTGGACGGGACAAACACACAATGCGACAGTGGACAATGCGTTCTTTTGAAAGACTCAAAGGAGTGGCATGAATCATGAAAGCGGATCGTCACAGAGATCAGCTGAATACCCAATTGACTGACATGATATGCAGACAAGTGCCATGTTCAAAGGTAACGACAAACTACTTCCATTTATTCACAAAATGATTCCTTTCCCATTTCCCCCATCATGATCGATGCATGCCTCTTTTCAGTTTTACAAGTTCAAAGAGGGTAACAAACACTCGATATAGCTTGTCGGAAGACAAGTCCAGACTCATATGTTTTACGAACTTGAGAGAGGAGGGGCTCATTCCAAAAACGGGTCTCTCAATGTTTAATTTAACGAGTCCAATGAAAGAAAACTCGGTATCGTTCATGTTTAGAGAGTCTAAACGATTACGCAAGAAGAATCCAAAGGATTTTTTTGTATGATTTAGTCTCTAAGGCCCGAAAAAGTGTAAAATAATACCTTAGAGAAATCTTCCAGTCATGATTGGCTGGATTGTTCCTTTTTCGTAAATAGTCTATCTGAACCGACAAAAAGATAACCTATCGTCGGAGAGATGACTCTTCAAATGCTTTAATGAGCGTGAAGAAGACAATATCACTTGACAATATTTTCATATTTAGGGAGCCTAAAAAGAGTTTAAAGAGTATTCGATGAGGTTTCTTTACACAATGTCAATTTTTACTAGCCTAGAAAGAATAGGAAATGGACTCGGACCTTTGATACTAGGTTTAAGGAGCATGACCAAAGTGTCGTAACAAATGCTCATCGACCTTTTCCTTTTTATGGAAGTACGAAAAATTCATAAAAAAACTCCCAAATCTTTTTGCGATGGTGCTCCTATCCTGCAATCGACTCAAAAACAAGTGTTAAATCACTCATGACGAACACTAAGGGATTACGATAGATAGATTTTGAGAAAAAGGTGATTTTAAGTCAAAACTATAGCATATCAAACCCAAAAATACCTATATAAGTCATATAAATAGTAAAAAATCAAATCATTTTACTATTTACCCATAGTGGAGAGCATTTGGAGCACTTTCCTAGCCAGATCTTCAGTAGCTGATACTGGCAGTTCCAACCGTTCTTTTTAAGCACCATTAGTTGCAGGTAACAGCAAAAACCCTACTCTTTCTTTTCATATCATTTATTTTGAGATTTGATGGGGTTTTGGGATTATATGGAAAGACCTAAAACCATGAACATGGGCACCACACATACCCCTTGCGGGATACGTGGTACGTCACTAGAACCGCGCCTAAAACAAGGCTGACAGGCGGTGCCACCACCTATCTCCAACGGTGCACAAGCAGTGCCATCTGTGGAGATTTCAAACTGATAGCACAAGCAATAATAAATGATTCTTTTGAATTTAAATGATTAGGGATGATTCTAATGTGTGCTATGATTGTTTTTGGCAGGTTTTTGTTCCTCAAACATGGTGATATGGAAAGAAAGACAACATCACGATGATGACACCTTTGCTGAAAGAAATGTGGGTTGTATAGCCGCATTACGAGACTGTGGGATCCTAAAATTCTTTCGAACCCCAAGCATGGTGTCGCATGAGTGGTTGTTAGAGCACATACATCGGATGTGGAATCTAGAGCAGCAGCATTTCGAGGTGGGGACCCATATTCTGATAGTGGAGGTAGAGGACATATGCTTCTTGACTGGTCTCTCGAGATGGGGTGCCCCCATCTCGCTGACAGGTTCTCAGGGTGGGGATATTACCACTCAAGAGTTGATAGATCGTCACTGTGTTCCAGGGACAAGGACGTTGGGGAAGAAAATCCCCTTTAGAGCAGTGATGGATGGGCCTCTACAGACTGTCCTATTTACCATGAAGAGGGTGGCCGGGAGTCTGGGTGTGCACCAGAATTCTAGGGAACACATGTTATATGCCATAGAGGCCATGGCACCCACGGTATTCAATTGGGTGGAAGCCATGCTTATGATATTCAAATATTAGCTGACTAAGTGTTGGCAGGGAGAGCTAAAGTAGTTTCTCTTTGGTTCCATTTTAGCCTGCTTCTTCTTCGAGTGGGTGTCACAGATGAGACCTCAGGTGGTATTCAGAAGCCTGAGAGTGCGGGACCCCTATATGCTGAGGTGGGTCCAGATTATGGATCATACAAGAGCAGGTAGGGGGAAGGTGAAGTTCAGTGACCTGATATTCAGATGGCTCCGAGATCAGATCCTCATGGTGGAGGATTATGCTTATGCAGGCATATACTTCTGCGGCGATCTTGACCTACCGCTCCCACCTAGCAGACAGTGGTGCAACATCGGTAAGAAGCAAGAAACCCTAAAATAGATTAAATGTTTTATGTTTTTTTGTGTTTTTTTATGTTTTTATACTTTTTATGTTAAGTAACAAGACTTGGATATTCTCATGCAAATGTTGGAGCAACACGACTAGGGGGAGCCTCCCCATTGGATAGGAGAGCTAGAGCCCGATTTGTACCATAAGGTGATGATATCACCGAGGAGTTAGAGGAAAACCTAGAGAGTTTGACCTTCGATATCCCAGATTCTTCCATTCATGACCTTCCTATGAGTTATCAGAGACCTACAGTGGGAGTACCGGCTCGATTCAGTAGGTTTCTACGTAGAGTAGCTCAGGCAGTGATGTGCTACCATGAGCATCACTAGACATTGTGTGTATGATATATCTACTGAAAGCTGATAGCTTTAGGATTTTGTATGGTGATTTTGCATGAAAGCCTATGTGCTTCAGATGAGGTCTCATGACCTATTTTTTGTAAACTTGTTCATATATATATATATATATACAGACTTGTACCTGGTGTTTATATCTCTCAAATGGTGAATGTATTTTACATGAGTTTTATGTGTCTTTAAATGTTTATTTACAATGGACCATGTTTGATTTCAATGTCATGAATGGGAAATATGCCAGTATAGGATGTAATTATCCAATGAGTCGGTAACTACATTATGTTCACTAGGGATATGCCTATAAGTGATGGTTTCAAATGATATTTCTAACAGACATACCCTCCGGAAGAGGTAGAGAAGCACAAGGTTTCTAATGGTGTAGACATGGTTCAAATGACAAACCACAAGTTGCGAGTCCATCAAGACTACTAGATTGCAAACATATTGGGAGGTAGCTTCACTTAGAATACTGATGACTGCTTGATACTCAGCGATGTTATTAGTAGCGGTACCTATACAAAATGCTCCTAAACTGACTAAATCATCAGCCAGGGAATAGAGGACCCAAGCATCTAAGGCAAGATTCAAGGTGTGGTGGCAAGCACCATCAGTGAAGTCGTAGAAATCCATCTGCATTACCAAAACATGGTATAAATAGATGCAGACACTAAACTCAAAACCATCTTGAAAATACTAAAAGCACACTAAAATCTAAGCAATTTACATATATACAAGATACTATCCAAGAAAGACCTAGGCATAGTACCTTTTCAGGTACAACCCATTGCGAGGTTTCCCCAAAGGGATTCCATCATAATCAATGAGCTCGTAGGCTCCTTTCTCTAAAACCTTAGAAATAACAAAAGGTTTGTACCACATGGACTCGAACTTACCCTTCCCTAGTTTTTCATATCTCTGATCGTAAGTCAAAACTAGGTCACCCTCATTAAAGGCACGAGGTCGGATAGATTTATCATACTATTCCTTGACGCATTTCTTATGTGCCTCATTAGCCAAGGAAGCATCTCTTCGAGTCTTGTCAAGATTATTCAAGTACAAAAATCTTTCTTCCTTTGCGGAAGTGTCTGGGAGAAGTTTGATGGCAAGTTGTAAAGATGGAATTTGACATTGAACTGGTAAGACATCTTTGAGTCCATGGACAAGATGGAATGGTGTGAAACCAGTGGATATTTTCACAGAAGTTTGATAATAACAAAGAGCAGAGAAAAGAATGTGGTGCCAGTTGGATTTATGATCTCCAACCATTCGATGAAGCATAGTTTTTAAAACTTTCTTAATGGCCTCTACCTAACCATTAGCTTGTGGATAATATGGCATAGAGTTTTCATGGTGAAAACCTAGCTTGGCACTCAGTTCCTCCATTATTTGATTACAGAAATGGGATCCGTGATCAGTAACGATGGACTGCGGGACTCCAAATCTAGCTATGATATGATTGAACAAGAAGAGAGCAGCAGTATTACCATATTCCCTATATGTATCCATAGCCTCAGCCGATTTTGTAAAATAGTCAATGACTATGATGATGCAACCATGCCCCTCGGCTGAGATAGGCTTACAATGCATGAATTCAATCCCCCATTTGGAAAATGGGCCAACGGCAATGACGAGGTGCAGTGCAGAAAGGTGAGTGTGCTTTTTGGGATAAAAGTGTTGACAAGGTGGGAATTTCTTAACTGCCTCATGAGAGTATTTGAAGATGGAAGGCTAGAAATAGCCATGGTGAAGGATTTTTTGGCCTGTAGCCATCCGAGATAAATGACTACCACATGCTCCAGAGTGGCAATAATTCAATGCATGTTCAACCTCCTCATGGGTGAGGCATCACCGGAGAATGGAATCAATCCCATGTCTATACAACATATCATTCAAGATGAGGTAGTATTTCGGGTGGTGACGGATATGGCAGCGATCGTCATGGGATAAATGCGGCTGAAATCCTTGTGTTTGGAGACAAACAAGCAAATATCCATACCATGAATAGATAGTGCTAATCAAGAACAAGACTTCATCTGGAAATGAATCACTGGGCTCAGATTCTGTCGAAGCACAGGGAAGATCACACATGAGCTCGGCAAATACCAAGGATTTCTTTAATGTGGCTTTCACAAATTCCAAATCAAATTCTTGTAGTATGACTATCCATCGGGAGTACTTTCCCCCGAGCACTTGCCGAGTCAGGATGTAATACATAGGGTTCTGGTCTGCCAATATAGTGGTTGTGGGGAGAAAAATGTACTGACAAATTTTTTGTACAGCAATGACCGTGGCCAATGCTAACTTTTCCACACGTGAATAGTGAGTTCCAGAATCCATGAGATTCTTACTAGCATAGTAAATCACGTGCTCCTGACCGTTGGGATTTTCCTGTACCAAAACCATAGCAATGGTATTAGCGGAGGCAACAATATACAAGAGAAAGTCCTTTGAATAATCTGGGGGGTGTATCATGGGTGAATGAGTCAGATCGTGTTTAATATTATTAAAGGCACATTGGGCTTGGTCATCCCAGAAGAACGGAGTGTTCTTCTTAAGGAGACGCATATAACCGTGCGTTTTCTCTGCGAAATTACACACGAAACGACGGAGAAATTTTTTCTTCCCTTGCAAACTTTGGAGTTCAAGGAGATTGCTTGGGGCTAGTAGAGCTAAAATGGTGGCAATTTTTAGAGGATCAATCCGGATGCCATCTTTGGATACCACAAAACCTAGCAGACGTCCCGTCTCAACGTAAAAACACATTTATGTATATTGATCCATATATTATAATGATGACATCTCAAGAATATCTCTCTAAGATGACCAGGGTGGTCCTCCTATCACTGTGGGAGGTCCTTAAGGTACGGTTCAACAATATGTTTAATATCATGAAATGCATAGGACATCGCACGCTAGAAAGTGGCTCTAGCATTTTTAAAGCCAAAAGGTAACTTCTTATATGCAAAGGTTCCCCATGGGAAAATGAATGCCATCTTATACTGATCGGTGGATAATATCTCAATCTGATGATAGCCAGAGAATCCATCCAAAAATGAGAAGATGACACTTCCAACACAATTATCGATAATTTGATCGGTGTACAGAGTAGGAACATTGTCCTTGGGACAAGCTTTATTCAAATCCCTAATTTCGATACAAACTCTAATGGTGCTCTGCTTTTTATTAACAGGGAAAATTTTTGATACCCATTCCGTCAGGGGTACAGGATAAATAAACCCAGCTTTGAGAAGCTTCTCAATTTCAGCCTTAATAGCTATGACCTTTTGAGGATGGACTTGCTTTAGTTTTTGCCTAACAGGTTTAGCCATGGGATAGGTTTTAATCTCATGGACCACTATGGATGGGTCAATCCCCAACATCTCTTCATAGGACTAGGAAAACATATCACGGAATTCTTTGAAAAGTGCCTTGTATGCTTTAGATTCATCTGCTGAGCAGTTCTTCCCAACATGAACATGCTCAGTGGTATCATGCTTGGCTGATATGTCAATCAGATTCATCTGAGTAATGTTGCAAAGGTTTCCTTCAGAATATGTGTCTTGCAACAATATAGGACTTTGGGGTATGTTGACAATATCAGTAGGAAACAAGGATGCATAGTCATGGTGAACCACACTGGTGTTGGGGAGGAACATGGATCTATGATGGTGATCCTCCCAAATGGACTCGTCCGTATTCATGATCTCGATAATGGACTCATCGAAAGGAAAAGTCTCAGAGAGATAATCTAGAATAGGAAGAGAAGGTTCTAACCAGTACAGTAAATGGTAAGGATCTGGAGCCACTAGATGAAGGTCATCAATGTGCTCATCGAAATTTTTTTGAATGGTGTCATACATTGCTTCGTGTGAACTCAACAAGGTGGAATCAACAACTTGTTTACCCTTAGGCTCACCATCAAATGAGGCGATCATATGGATTATTGCGGTGTCCATGCTAGGAGGAGTGGATGGAAAAATCCCCATAAGGGATGAATCCTTCAACATGCCTACCCCAATCGATTGGTAAGGAGGAGGGGACTTTCCTAACATGGGGATTTTATTAGCCATGGAGGTAGATACATATGGCGTAGATAAATTAAGCTGGTCGATGGCAAAAATTATCCCTAGTTGCGGAAATTGGACTGTTCGAAATATTGTTGAAACGACAATAGTCATGGCATAGAACCAATTTCTTCCTAGAAGGAGGTTGTAATCTAACGAGGAATCTACCACATCTACTTGAATGGAAATGGTTTTTCCCCTAAGCTCGACCGCTAGGGATAATATGAGACCATGGGGCTTGAAACCCCATTTTTCAAAGGCCTTGAGAGTCGTAGGTGATGTTACAATCTCGGGAGAGCCCAGAGCTTTCCAACAAGGCAGAGACAAAACTAGGGTCAAAGGTCCTTCATCTAGAACTGTTCGAAAAACTTTCTTTCCAACTACTTTCGTAATGATCTGAAAAGAAAGTTTATGAGGTAACCTAGACTTATAGTTCTCAACATTGAAATGAATCAAATTTGTATTATTCATGTCTAAAGCTCGTAATGCTGTCAACAAGTTTATGCGCTATGTAGGACAACTTTGGAGTACTTCTAAGGTAGACATTACACAAGGTTCCTAAGCGATATGTTCAACTACATTATAAAATTGACCAGCTTGCGCATTGGGGTTAAAGACAGCCTTCCTAAGGGTACTCTTGGGTGGATGCAATATCATGTCGAGAGTAGGCTTCTCGATGGATAGGGGGACAGTAGATGAGGATTCAGGAGAACTAGTAGAGGGAGATTTCCCTAAAGAAGAATGATCTTCTTTCTTGCCTGCGGGTTTGTTATAATTCTAACTCCAAGTTTGCAGATTAATGGTATCCAAGGACATCATATGAATTTCCTCTGATGAACTAGAGTTACCCTGATTAGACATGTGGTTTATTAGTTGTTGTTGAGAGGGAAAAGGATCCGTGAGTACTACGGGTGCAGGATTTGACTTCAGAAATTGGGATATTTCGTCCCGACGGGGACACTCTTCTGAGAAATGGTCACCTCCGCATAGCAGACAGGGATATTTTTCCTTTCTTTTCCCTTTATCGTTATCATTGTTGGTTGGTCTTGGATTATCCTGTTGGTTTTTGGGTTTTTTATTTTTATTTTTACCCTTCTTTTTATTATTGCCTAAGGTTTGAGTACTTTTAATAGAATTGACCTCGGTGGAAACCTTAGAAGTCGAAGGGGTAGGGGGGGTAGTCTGGGGTTGCTTGTAAAGTTTTGTTGCTGACAGGGACTGGATTGAATCAATGATCCAATCAATAGGTACTTCTGCTGGTGGCTTGGAGAGATCCGAGGAGCTTGAGGAATTAAGTCATAAAGAGTTCCATACTAGGAATAGACCAAGTCTAGGTATTGGGCTCGACTAATATCATGCTCTTCAGTAAGGGCACCGGCCATAGCCACATCTTGGGCAATTGGAGTCAACAAATATTTGGTAAACCAATCAGCTAATAACTTATCTGGAATAGGAGCCTTAATATGATTGGATATGTGGGTGGAGGTGTTCTATCACATAGAAGTTAAGAGATCAGTAGCTGTTTCATAACGAATAGGGAGCTAAAAGTGTGTAAGAAATACAGTTTCCAACGAGCCAAAATCCACAAATGAATGTTGTGGGAGTTCAATGTACCACTTCACGACTGTATCAGTCAAATTTTTCTGAAAAATTCCTAACCAGACTAAATCATCCATGAGGGAGT
Organism: Pseudotsuga menziesii; assembly: GCA_001517045.1. Classification (NCBI taxonomy): domain Eukaryota; kingdom Viridiplantae; phylum Streptophyta; class Pinopsida; order Pinales; family Pinaceae; genus Pseudotsuga; species Pseudotsuga menziesii. The sequence goes on along the minus strand of LPNX010747911.1, from coordinate 26,737 downwards.
TTGAATAACACCACAAATGGAATGTCATGACATGGTTTTTCGGATCATCTCCCTGCTTCCCATCGAACTTTGGGATGTCCGATGGTAACTTTACCGGAATGGGAGGCCACATGGGATTGTGTCGAATGGGGTCATTAATCAACTTGGACAAATCAGGAAAGTCCAAATCTACTAGGAAAGTTAACTGATGGTTGGGTTGCACGTATTGGTAATATTGATATGGCATATAATTACTAGTATGACCATAAGTGGACTGATAGACAAGTTGTTGTGAAGAAGAACTAGCGGAAAATTTGCCCGCAGGGGGTTGATTTTAGGGATCAGGACTGGTAGGACCACTAGGGCCTCTGGGACCACCAGGAGGTGGGCCACCAGACCCTTCAGGGCTGCTAGGAGGTAGACCTCCAGTGCCTCTGGAACCACTAGGAGGAGGGCCACCGGACCCTCCAAGGTTATTAGGACCAAAAGGAGGAAAACCACGAGGTTCACTGGGACCATTAGTCCCCCAGGGGGAGAAACTCCATAAGGTGGTCCTCCCACACCTCTTGTAGTATGTATAGGTATCCCCCCCATAGCTGGCATGTAAGACTAGTTAGGTTTCCCCCATGGCGTAAAAGTATTACTAGGGTATGGAATTCCAGCATAACGCATTCCTATAGGATTAGGTGGATGATTAATGTTTCCTACAAGTATTTGATAACCATAACCTCTAGAAGATGGAATGGTTATAGCTTGTGCCCCCAAGGGATGACCTAAACTAGATGGGGGATTAACCACATGAGTGTGGGTGGGAGGGACATAAACTGTAGATGGTTCTATATTAGAGGTCTATCCTTGACTAGGTACAATTCTGGTGCCAGATAACCTAGGTCATGCTGGGGGTTTCCCCCTGACACTAGAAGGTAATGGCAGAATGGAAATTGAAGGTTGGGCCCCAGGTGCAGAAGAAATGGGAGGATTGGGAACAGACATAACATGGGAGGTGGTGGGATTGGTATTTTGACCTAGATTGTGTGGTGTTACTACGTGATCTATAATCGGTTCAATGGGTCTCATAGAATCGACAAGTGAATGGTATTCCATAGGAACAACTGTGGAACATGTTGGTGGTGTGCCCAATATGTCATCTATTTGTCTTTCAATATCCAGTGCACAGAGAATGTCTGCATGGTATTTCCTACATTCTTCTTCATCTGGAGAAACTTCTCCATAAGGGTTTTCACGAGTTCCATATGAGGCAATGGCTTGTCCTATCATAGGTATCCCAAAATGGAGCATTGGGACCCTAATCCGGATGGGTAGTATCATCAACATGACCTTCTTCAGGAGAATGCGACAAGGTATTTCCCTGAGAAGGTTGTTGGACCAAGGGAGGCGAGTGTGAAGAATATGGTCCTCCACTTTCTGCAACCGCATTATCTCCCACTTGGGAGGTGGTAGCAGCTCCTTGGTTACTAGCTTCCATTGGATTGTCTCTTGAACTAGGAATAAAATCGGATGGCAAGCCCCGTACTCTTCTAGACTGTCTTAACTTAGCCAGTTTGTACAGTTCCTATCTAACCTAGGCTCTAAAAAAATAAAAAACACACCAAAAAGTTTCCCTACACAAGCTATAGGTCAAACAAGCACACTTAAAATGATAGGAGGAGTTCAGATAGTCAGGTCTCTCACCATGATTGTCAATAAGGTGCCACTCATGATATACCTTGAGGGTACGTGTGTAGTAATCTCCCCAAATGTTGTTTTCGGTGTATGGATCCAAGAAAGACGGCCAAAGGGATTTTCTCAGATGAATAAGGTATCCTAGTGGGGTCTCCCAATATACTCAAGGTACGTGAGAGCTCGAATTGGTAGTAGTGTTGTCTAATGCATAACCGTACACAAGGGGCCTTCTGATATACAATAGAGTACATGAAGTACCTTTCTATATACCTCAAGGGTACGTGAAAGGCTGTTTGATATACCGGCAGTACATGGAAGAACTGCACGAGTCCCGGGATGTAATGCGGACAAATAATGACAGCTCCTACACTTAACGATGCCTGAACACGTCTCTAACCTATCACTCCAACCTAAAACTACCGTTAATTTTAACATGGATATTTAGGTAAATGCATGGTGTTTTAACAGAAAAGTAAAACCATGCAGTATGCGTATGCAAATATTTTCACTTTACCGTTCAGTATTCCTACTTACGAGAAGGAAAGAGAGTGTTTTATTTTGTTTCAATACCAAAAATATTTCCAAACAACAATCTTGAACACAAAATCAAAGACAAGCAACACTTTCTAAACTAATTTCTCTTTTCTAAAAGCAATACGAAGGGGAAGAGTCTCTTTTCTGAAAAGAAAAACCAGAAGCACACTACATGCAAATGCACTCTATCTTCAATTTTCTTAAAACATAAGCAAATCTAACTTGAAACTACCATATTTTTTTTTTTGACGAGATATTACTAAATGCATAAGAGACAAAATAACATGAAGAGCCTGAAATCTTGTAAAGCCAATCAGAGATCCAATGTCCAATGCTCAATGATGATAACCTAATCTGAGTCAAAAAA
>LPNX010747911.1:4174-21674 GCA_001517045.1 Pseudotsuga menziesii | reverse complement strand
TAAGATCAAAGAATAGGTCTATGATGATGATGATTATGACAATGATGATGACACCGATGAGGATGTTGGTCATGATGATGAAGACGACGATGATGATGACAATGATGATGAATATGATGATGATGGTGATTATGATGATGTTGATTATGATGATGATGATTATGATGATGATGATGATGATGATTATGATGATTATGAATATATATGATGATGGTGATGATGATGATGATGATGATGATGAGGATGATGAGGATGACGATGATGATGATGATGGTGATGATGAAGATGATGATGATGGTGATGATGATGAAGAGGATGATGATGACGATGATCATGATCATGATCATGATGTTGTTGATGATGATGATGATGTGTGATGTTGACAACGATGATGATGAAGATGATGATCTGTGATGATGACGATGATGATGATGAAGACGATGATGATGATGATTATGATGATGAAGAGAATGATGATGAAGACGATGATGATAAGGATGATGATGATGGTAATGGTGATGATGTTAGTAACCCTTTTTAAGAAAAAGAAGATAAAATAATAGGTCTAATTAAATATTTACCTTTCAAAATATTTCATCGTCTTCTTCATCCATGCCATTGTCTTATTCATCCAAGTCATCATCTATATCATCAGATCTAGAGTCAAAATTGTAAGGGTTTTTCATATCTCCATCGTCATCATCATCAGTTACGCTCATCATGTCATCGTTGGTATAATAATCATCGGCATTGTCTGCTACATCAACTAATTCAACTATTTCTTGGACATCTTATGCTGGATCATCATCATCACCTAACTCATGTTGATCATGTTCTTCGTCATCGTCTTCTTCTTCCAAAGAACCCTCTTCATTAGCATCATCTAGGTTATACTTTGTTGTCCTTCCCCTTGTATCGTGTCTCACAACAAATGACCAGCCCGGTTTACCTGGAACCTCTGAGTAAAATGCCTATTCACATTGGCTTGGAAGAACATGGGGCTCTGTTCCTAGCTCAACCAACATTGTATTTACCATGGTAAATCCATTATCATGTTCAATAATAGTTCTATCGGGAACATGTTGATTCAATCCTAACCTATACCATTTGACAACGAATAGAACTACCTTAAAGGATTTAAAGTCACACTATATAATATATTCCAAATACCCATAGTATCAATTTTCTGAGAATTCTGGATGTTTGTCACTTCTAGATGAAACATTGGTCACCTCAAAGACAACAGATATCCCATAATCTGATGTTTCTTTGTTTCATCCAATTTTTTGATCTGATGTCTACCTCTATTGCAGACCATAGACTTATGGTGTTTTACCTGCAATAAGAAATACACGAAAATATTACACAACCATTCAGTCCTTATGCAGCAATACATGGAAAAGAACAACAGGTACGTCAAAATGTAATTTGCAAAATAAAATATTTAGAGGGATTGATTAATATGCTTTCCATTTTATCTTTTAAACCATATGCCAAATCGATTTCCCTTTCTCTTATATTTATATATCCATTGCATTGTGATGATTTTACCAATGAAGCCACACCATGATATTACATGACTTGATTGTTCGCATCGTTCAATTCATACCTTCATCTAGTCAAGATTGTTTGTGATGTATAAATGAATTGCATCCCATTCTCGACCAACTGTTTAATGACAATAACCATTAAAATAAAATACAGGTGTAAATATCCTGAACAAAGTATATGCTCTTAATTGATGCAATAACTATAAAACACAATTAGAATATGAACGATATAATAAACATCCAGTAGCTAATAATTACCTTTCATCTTCCTCAATCTACCTTTCCCCTTCAGTTGCTCCCATTCAAATTTGTTATTGGAGTCTGGATCACAAATGCAACGTAAATTGAGCTTTGATGCTAAAATAGGAAGATAATCAATAACATAACATGTTTTGGTATACCGTATATCCTTCCATCATAGAACCCTCAGCATGTGCTCGTCGTCTCACCAAACCCTTCATAAATTTGAAGTGCCTCTCAACCATCCACATGGACCTTGAGTGCACAGGTCCATACAACTCAATCTTATCAACTTGGTGTATGAGGTAGTGTTCCTATGCATTGAAAAGTACTGAAGGTAGATGCTTTTTAATTTCACACATGAGACAAGGAATTTCTTTCTCCAATACTTTATATCTTCTTTATCGATTTCTTTAGATTTAAACCATCTACAAGTGACGCAAACCAATAACGATATTTAAAAAAAAATATTAAATTACATATGATGAAATAGTGCACAAAAAAATATATATAAATTATACAGAGAATTAAAGAAACACTAAGCACATGCAAGTAATTGCTAGTTTCCTCATGTATTTACCAAAATTATATATAACTTGTTTGACATTGTTGTTGAAGTTTTCTAGGAGAGAGAGAGGTAGAACATACTGTATCAATCTACAAACCATGCCATTTATTAAACAAAGAGTATACAAACAAGGAAAAAAAATAAATTATATGGACATAACAATAATAATTACCTTGATGAAGATGTGCAAATCATGTGTTTTGATCCTCGCAAAACCACCTTTTTTTGCTATGATATTCTTTAATTTCTGACAAAATCCAGTGGGAAATTTAATTTTCCGCATTACTTCTTTGACAACATTGCTTTGTTGCTTCGTAAACATCCATGGAATTGAGTTTATATTAACTTGGTCTCCATTGCTATGAAATTGGATGACATGTTTCATTGCATGGTTGCTTTCTTGAATGTCTTTGTAAGCTTTCACAAATTTATATTTCTCTAAGATTAGCTCTAGTAGTCACCATAATGTTTCAGTAACATTCTTTCCAATATGCATTGTGTCAAAAAAATGAGCAATTTGTAGGTGCTCATAGTAGGGAAACCTGCTGAATTGAATAGGATAACTTTTCATTCCTCGTGGAAGCCCATTAATGCCTTCATGATCACGATGGACATCATGAATATTAGTTTATAAATAAATTACATCATAAATGAAATATGGCCACTACAGTAAACAACTCACAACAAAAATTAAAATACATAACAATTCATATACGATGATCCATACGTACCATGATGACGATTTCTATTATATTGCATCTTCCAAAGGTGAGGTGTCATTCTCTATGGTTTTAATGAAGTCTCCTGATTCCCATTCAAAATTATTTTTTTGGTTGTTCTATACTTGTGATTCTTAGAGAGGAAATTCGTATACTCATCAAACACCTACTTCCTTAAGCTTTTTGAGCAACGATATTTTACCTTAGGACCACAAACTGGACATGCAATTTTACCCTTTGTCTAAAGACCTACAATATTTAGATATGGAATATCTATGTCAATTATAATCATATAGAGACTATTCTAACTACTCCATATAATTAAATAAAGTGGAACTTAAAAATACAAACCACAAAATGAAGTTAACCCAGGGGCATCATTTATTGTCTATACAACCATTACATGGAATTGAAATTTCCTTTGTCATACTAGTCTATATACGTCGTACATAGTGATTCCATTCCATAACTTCAGTAGCTCATCTATAAGAGGTTCGATGTATACATTCATATCTTTGACTTGGAACTTACCTGATTGATTTGAAGTACATATAAAATATATCATTATGAGAACCATTAAGATATATAAACCATGCAGAAGAGTAAAATAATAGATATATATATGAAATTAAGATACATATTATGACAAATGAGATGCCACAACTACATTATAAATAAAACAGACGTAGACACAAAAACCTTGAATAATCATCAAAAACATTATGTGCTCCCTCTTTATTGACAACCATGAAGGAATGCTATTGTTGATAACAAAAATAGGCCACACCGTGTAAATGGATTTTATCTGTGTAAATGGATTAACACTATCTACTACCAAAGATATCCTAAGAATACGTGGCTCTTCTTTAAAGTGAGGCCACTTTTCCTCCATATCTCTAAAAGCATAACCATCTGCAGGCATTCAGATAACATCATCTTGACTTGTATTCTTAGCATGGTAATCCATAAATTGCACTATGTTTTTGCACCTGAACAGTCATTGCAAATGTGGAATAATGGGAATATAACGAAGAATCTTATGGGGCACCTTTTTTGTTACTTTATCTATATGATATCTACTTGCATGACATTCTGGACAATCTGTTGCAAATTCATGATGATTATAATATATAACATGGTCATCGGGGCATGCATGAATTGCTTCATAATGCATTCCAATCTCTTTCATGATGGAAGATAAATCTTGATATGTGCGAGGTAAAATATTTGATGGTGGCAACAAAAATTCAGCTATCAAGCTACACAAAAAAAATAGTTAATGTAATAAATAAATAATAATAACAAAACTCGCTTCATCTGTACGATGATCAATAATGAGCTAACAATAAAATTATTAGAGGAATACAGATAAAATTTATCACGATCCTATATATGTGATGGATTATTTTACATACCTTAGCATCTATGTGATTGCAATGTTTTAAATACCATTCATAACCTTCAAGTTCATTATCAACAATACAATAGAGAGAAGATTTTTTTTGGATCCTTCATAAATGGGTTCATATGCCTTATCGAGAAGAGGTATATTGTGAACATCATCAAATTCATCATCATTTTCATTATCATCGTCATCATCATCGTCATCATCCATTCTAACATTAAATGAATCATGGATCAATGTATTTGTACCATCATCTTCAACTACATTATCAGTATGATCATCTTGTTCAATATGATCATTGACTTGTTCTCCATTAAACATAGATGTTCCATGATCCTGATCCTAAAATTGTTTTGAAAGCACTTCTTCTGGATGATATGTTGTATGGTGTCTTTCCTTTAATATAAATACATGGAAACATCAATAGATATACATTAATATATGAAATATTAAAATAATACATACAATTACCAAAACAAAGAATATACAAATGGAAAATATTCATTCCCCCCCTTAGCGTGTCCATGTTCCCTACAAGGTTTTGTGGCTATTGAGATAAATAATATTCTCCTCTTAAATCCCTTGCATTGAGTACATAGACAATAACATTTTCCATCACCCCTTCGTTTCACTGCATCCCATAGTCTAGCAAGCAATTGTCGGTTGTTTTCGTTTGGATTTAGAATATTTTTATTTGAAATTTTTTCAAAAACTTCATGAATGAATACAATCGGTTTTCTTAAAAAATAAATTTCCACGCATCACAATTTTCTCAAGTGGAGGTTTGTCAAAGAATAAAAAAATCCTGGCAAACTGTCTGTCGAAGAAAAACAAAATTATTGCAACTTCCCTTTGAAGAATAAAACAATTCTAGAATATTTAAAAGATTTTAAATTTATAATGGCATAGTCGTCAGATATCTAACGCCCTAAAAATAGTTACTGTTGGAAATATGGGACCAACAATTTCAAATTGGACATTATTTTCTTTCAAAAAAACCTACGAATTAACGTCAAAAATCTGACACCAATGCGTCGAAAAACCTACAAGGTAAGTGTCAAATTTCTGACACAGCGACGTCGAAAAACCGACTCCGATGTGTCGGATATTTGACACTCAATCTATTGAAAAACCAACTCCAAATGTGTCAGACATTCGATGACGCTAAAAAACTCCTGATTGCTGTACTTTTCAATGATTGTTGTCCGACACATCCGTACAAAATGTCGGATGATGTTGGATTCTGTCGTCGGATTTTGGGTACAAATACTGTTGTGGATTCTCATACAGACAGTTCCTAAGCATACGGTTTCCTCCACATCCCCAACATTGGAGTGGTTCTTTGACCTCTTTTCGATCTCTTGGACTGTCTCCCATCACTCTTGATGGATTAGTCATAGCTTGTGATGGCTGCCTCTGATGATTTTAGAAGTTAGAGGGTTTGAAACATTTATTCCTTTGGCCAAACTTTTCATTCTTATTATCCTGCCATGCCTTATGGATATCAGGTTTTCCTTTGTTCTGATGATAGCAATACTTAGCCTTCTTAGTATACTCTTCTAGAGTTCTAGGTTCATCAAACTCAATTTTGTCTTTGTATATCTGTGGTAGTCCACTCAGAAAAAAATGAATCTTCAATTTATCATATCTTATATTTATGACATACCTCAACAGTTCCAAGAAATTGTTTCCATATTCTTTCGTGGTCAGTTTCCCTAATTCCAGCTCATGGAATTATTTAATCGTATCATCATAGTTCCTGTCAGAGAGATACTTCTACTTGAAATACTTCTTGAACAACTTCCACACAATATTTCTGTCATTGATCTTCATCACTTGCCTGAGGTGGTCCCACCATATGGATGCTCTTCCATTCAGATTGAAGATGGCAACCCTTTCCTTCATATTTCCTGAATAGTCTTGGACTTGGAAATGTTTCTTCATCCCAAGAAGCCAAGCTTCATCTTCTTGACCAGTCTTTATCTCACCATTAAAGGTAGGCATCCTTTCCTTCTTAAATTCATCATGTGAACTGTTTTGGTAATGCCTCTTTCTCTTATTCCTGTGATTTGAAGACCTTGAACCCCCAGTGGATCCTTCATAGTTAGATGATCCAATAGAAGTCCTCTTTCTTCTTCTGGCACTGCTCTTACTTCCTTCTGGATTTTCTTCCCGATGCTCAGAGTTCATCCACCTTTGGATGTCTATCAAACTCTGCAGCATGAATGTGAGCCGATTCTACTCTTCCTCAGATTTAATCATCCTTTCATTGTTTTCTCTATAAATTTGCATCTCTACCCTTATGCTTTTCATGGTGGCTACAATATCTGGGGGAGTCTCTTGATATCTTCTCCCATTGGATTTTTTTTCAGCATTTCCAACTTGAAATTTTTCCTCCATAGCATTTTCCTCATGATCATAGGGATCATGTGCATCATTCATGATCATAGGTTCTCATGGCCGAGCCAAAATCCACTTTTCCAAACTGCACTATGACTCCACAAAAAATTGTTAATAAAAATCATTGTTAGCTGCTAATAGTGTGTTTAAATTTTGAAACCAATAGCTCTGAAAAATATTCAATTAGCCCATTTAGGCCCAAGGTTGTAACCAATAGCTCTGATACCACAATGTAATTTTGGTATCAGAGGGTACTCTTTCCTCTGTCAACTGTTCACTCTAGCCCATTTAGGACCAATGTTTGAACATGCAACTCTAATACCACAATGTCACGTACCAACACTCTAATTACCATACATAATTAAAAATTTCTTGAAGAACCTTTGTTCTTCTTTTTAAACATGGGGCATGGCTGTGAACATACTCTTCAACTCTTTCTAATACCACAATGTAGCACCCCCTCTATGCTACCACTACTCTAATATACCACGATTCCCATGAACCTGGTGCCCATACACCTAACTGATATGCAGAATGATTTAAAACTTCTCCTTTATTTCTCTTAAACACAGTCTTCGGTCATGTTCATCATTTAACATTCATTCTCATCATTAGAAGCCATTGTAATAGTTGTTACGCCATCAATAGATCCACTCTATGGCCGAAAAGGTCATTTCTGCACTGAAATGACTTTTCTTCCTTCCTCCTTTCAGTTCAGATCTCAGAAATCAGAACTCTACATTCGATGGAATCACTTTCTACCTTCCACTGCAAAACTCAGGAATTAGAAACTCAACATTCGACGAAATCACTTTTCACCTTTCTGCCCTTCTGTTGCAGAACTCAAAAATCGAAAAACCAACTTTTCCTTAGAAATTTCAGCTCTTTTTATTCTTTCCACCTTTCGCCCTTCCGCTACGAAAATAAAAAATCAGAAAACCAACTTTCTGCCTTAGATTTTCCGGATCTTTTCCACTTGCTCCTTCTACTGTAGAACTCGGAAGTTGAAAAACCAACATTCTGCCTTGTCTTTTTCCTGTTTTCCACCTTCTGCCTTCCAGTGCGAATTCTGAGGTGCAGAAACACTCAAGTCAGATGCATTCTGAATTTGTAACCAGGATTCTAACCTCCATGACCATAATAAAAATGCATTGAAACGTACAAGGAATATGCAGATGCAAATGCAAGAACATTTAATCAATAGTAAACTCTACTAAACATTAACAAGAATTCATCATATTCATTTCATTCATACGCAAACACATTGCCTAAATAAGAATAAAAAAAATACTTATCTTTGAAGATGAAGTTGTCCTACAACTAGATATGTCGTTATAAATTTCCACCCAACCATAGGCCATTTGTGTTCATTAATCTCTAAACACAACTGCCACCCTCAAGTTGGGCATGACTTCCATAAGGAATTAGGGAACAACAGACTCACACACATCTAGAACACATCAAACATAGTCAATCCAACCTATATTTGGTTTTCTCAGAATATCCAGTGAAGAAAATACTCAATTGGGTTTATCAAGTTGCAGGCATACAAGCCAAACACTAATAGGTTTATCAGGCTACACAGCTAGCCAACTAATAGTTGGGGTTATTGGACTGTTCACAGTCAATCCAACATTTACATTAAGGACCAATGAAGCTAATGGATGGGTTTATCAGTATATATAGCTAAGCCATCTCACGGTTGGGATTATCAGGCTACTTAGACAATCCATCATTCACAATTGGGTTTATCAGGATGTCCATCCAAGGATCACACACATGTACAAATACACAACAATACACAGCCAAGAAAACTAATGGTTGGGTTTATTAGGATGCTCAGCCAATCCAATGTACGATTGGGTTTATCAGGCTTCCTAGCCAAGACAATATCCAATTAGGTTCATCAGAATGTTAGCCAAGACAATCTATCTTTGGGTTTATCAGGATGCTAAGGAAGTGGACAAAAAGAATTCCTAAGATATTTAGCTCATTCACAGAGATAAGGAAACCTTCACAAGATCTATCTAGCCTAGCATCCACAATACCTACACACCCAACACAAGGAAGTGTCCCCTTCTCTTCTCCACAATCCCTTTGGATACACCTTCCCTTCCATTGCTCTTCAGGATGCGTATAGAATATCCATCAGCGGCTCTTATCTTATTGTGAGGTTCCACACTAGATTTATCAAGCACATTTGGCATCTCTTCCACTCTTAAGTATCGCATACAGTGCAGAACCAAACTAGGGTGCACATCACAACAAACCATAGGGACACACAACAACACAAGGCTCCACTCTATAACATAGAGAAATAAGGTCTCATAACTCTGCAGTTCAGGATAACACTGTAACAAAACCATGATTTCATACACTCTATAACATAGGAGAAACACTGCAAAACAAATCACTCTATGACTCAGGATTGTGAACAACAACGAACAACTCCGAACAATCACATTGTGGAATGGAATTCTCCACCATGAACCATGAGCCTCCTAGAATGACCCAAAACATTTAGATGAAAACAAGGTTGACAGACTGGGCACACATTTTCTGGTTTTTTCTTGCTTCAGAAGCAAGAACATAGCTCATGCAAATTGTAGGCTTGCTTAGTCATGAAATCGACTGCCATTCCTTGCTCTGCCCAAAGCACTAACTACCTCAACTGATTATATGCAAGAAAATTGAATGATTAAGTATAGGGGATGAACCAGGGTGGATGACCTTAAAGAACAGGCAACGTGGACATATCTATGATTGAGATCGATTACCAAAATAGATCGACAAAACAGAGCGATTTCGCAGATTGAACTTGCGCAACTTAACAAACTTTTGATGTGCACGAAATTTCTATGAAATCTGCTTCATCAAATTTGGATTCCACCATTGATCTGGTGGGGACACAGATCCTACGGTCAACAAGGATTTCATAGACTCAACTAACATGTTATTTAACATTAGCTAGAGGGTGCGAAATGTTTATCCAAAAGGATTTATTCCGAGATCAATTCCACCTGGTGAGTTGGACGACAAATCAATGAAGTTTTTTCTATTGATTAGACTGGGTTTTGAGAGTATTGGACCTACAATCTCTTAACTCAAATAAGTCTAGTTAAATCCCTCCCTATTCCTCTGTGAAATCATGCCCCCATCTCTTTCATGTTGTAGTAATAACTAACTGTGTTATTTTATTAAATTGTAGATTTACATGATATTCCAAAATGCTCAACCTTGATCGCCTACACACAAAACACCAAATCGATGGTAGGTCCTTCGCCTTGAGATACTTTCCATGATTTAATAATATTAATTACATCATGTACAATTTCAACACCATGGGATCAAAACTGAGGTATTACAGTCCCCTCCCCCTTGGGGTCAAAATCGGGGTGTTACAGAAGAGACCTTGCATGTAATATGAAAGAGGCCATCTCTTTGAGGGATTTGTTCTTCCACTCAACAACTCCATTCTGTTGTGGAGTGTACGGTATTATATGTTGCAACTGTATACCTACCTCTGAACAAAGTTGTTGAACATTCTTGTTCACACATTCCCCCCATTGTCCTTACGGAGGATTTTGATCTTTCTCATGGGCTGATTGTCCTCTAGTGACTCTTCATTTACCCTAACCCTAGGAATTCTCAAAATTTGTCATTTTGTGCTTACATAGGAAACTTAAAAAGATTTAAAAACAAAAATAAATTTAGGTGGGTCGTTCCACACTAGAAATATATGTTGCACATGTGTTATCTTCTTCAACTATGGTCTTATATTTAATAGGCTCCAACACTTGCAACGTTAATTCATGGATTGACAATTGTGTCTCTATATATGCCACCCTTTTTGTCATAGCCTTGCAAATATCCTCTAGAAGATATGCATTGGCATAAGCCTGTACCACAAAGTGATGAATATCTTCTTCTATGAAGGCTTCAATTTTTATGATTTATTCCAAGTCTTCCTGCAACCCATCCTACATTTGTGCTAAGTGTTGGTATTGTACTGGAAGTTTAGTTATCTTCTCAACTAGAGCAATGTGGCACTTTTCATGGACATGATAGATTTTCTTATAAAAATCATAGCACTTTTCTATGGTTTTGGGAATTTCATTATTAACCCTCCTAGAAACTTTCCTGCAAAATTCCAAACGTGTCATTTCCGATTTAAGGTCCTCTCATGTCTTCTGTGGAAAATTATCAAGGAACCTTGAATTAGTTTCCCTCCAAGATATCTGGCTTTTGACCTTGTTGTGCCCCTACCCAACAGCCTTTAAAAAACATTATTTCATCAAATAAAATTGTATTTTATTTTTGATGAAATGTTTGAATTTCATATGGTAAAACTAAAGAAATGACAGCTACTGAAATGGTGACATTCCAGAAGTTACTGAAACATGAAATTCAATGTTTTTAAAGAAAACCTTTGTGAACTATGGTTTAGTTGATAAAATCACTATTTTGAAAATTATTATTTTGAGTGGATAAGTGTTAATAATTTGTCATAACCTAGTAGTGATTTCTTATCCAAATATTTATCATTCGATTATGTGATTTTGTTATCATAAATATTGATAAGGTTTTGGAATTGGAAAGCTGATTATTGTATTGTTGGCACCTTATAAATGGGTAATTTTTATTCAATTATTCAACTTGGTAATTTTGATTCATGAAACGATGGATATTGGACGATACGACCATGCATTCAAGTTAAGAGTTTTACTAAGCCTATCCTATTATATTTGCTACATTATTAAAAGTGTTGAATAAATAAAGATCAAAATAAGTATCATTCTAATTAATAGACTTTATTTATTTTATATTATTTATACAAGATAAATAAACCTTTTAATTATTTTGTATGAATATAATGTATAAATAAAGTTCTTTGATCTTTTTAATGTTTACTTAGAATATTAGGTATAATTGACACTTTATTTTTTATTTTTTTTATCATCTTTGCAAAAATACCAGAAATCAACGTGAACATTCTAAAGTTTTAGAAATGAGCATACTTTTCCTTTTTATTGAAGATTATTGTCTGATTTATCCACTGGTTATTTGAATAACGGCATGTGGTTATCAATGAAGATTGAAGGGGCTATCATTTCAATGGAAAGAGTTGTGAATTTTGTTTTATCCACAAAGGGATCCTCATATTAAACCAGCTATCTGTTTTCCTATATTGTAGAGATTTGAGAGATGCCAGTCGAATCTATGGATTATTATATTGCCACTAACAATAAAACAAACATCCAGAAGATTCTGAAACGTTTTAATTGCATATATTGAAACAAATCGCAAATTTTGAAAACGCCAAAAGAGGTGGAAAGATCATTGGTTAAGTTGTTTATTTTATCATGATTAAATTCTGTTTACACTTCTTTCTTTTAATAGGTTTTTGTTTTTCCATGTGCAGATATTGGGGAGATTGTTATGATTTTGGAATCATTATATGAAGAAAAGGCGTGCTATGAATTTCGTTCTCAGTTAGAAACAGAGAAACTGCCGAGATTGTTGCCAGTTACAAAATCGCGTTTTCAACTGACAGGCGATTTTCTGAGCCACATTGTGAGCAAATGGAGGCAGATCTAAAAAATCCGCCACATGGGTTTTCTTTCGATCGGACCCATTTAGCTTTACCAACGAGGAGTTTTCCAGAAAATGATGGATTCTAGGCGATTTCGGGGATCCTTTGAGCATGATTTTTGTAGTTGTGGCCGGCAAAGAAATTGGTCTTTCCAGAAATTCACCTGTGCAGAGCTTAATTTGGTTTCATTTCTTCTGATCGTGGTTTATTTAAACAGAGAAGAATTTGATTGCAGAGGGTGGGAGCTACTACAACTTTAAATATTTCTCTTTTGAAAGTTCTAGAAACACTGCTGCCAGGGATGAGCTCTGTTTGAAGAATTATTTCTTTAAGAGGATCTCAATGCCTGATTGCTGAAAGTATTGGGAGTGCTCAACAGTTCCAGGAGATATTTATCTTCCATATCTGATGAGACGCTGCCAGTGGAGGTCGATAGCTTGGGGGAACAGAGATAACAAGACTGCGGTTTGATCTTTTGTAACTGGAGACAGCTTCCTGTCGGCAGATACAATCTTTAAACTGGTGATATTTAATATATGTATACAGTTTTTATACTTTGCATATGATTTGTGATATCTCTCGGTTTTGTCACATGTTTCTATATTATTAATATTTGTTATAATTTCTTTAAAGAATTGTGCAAATATTATTTATCATTATCGACTTTTAAATGTTTCTATTTTGCTGATATATCATGTTATGTAGTTGATGATTTATATCGTTGCTTATATAACATGTAATGATTACTGTATGGTTTTGTTAATGTTTAATTTTCTTTTAAATATTATCAAGGGTATTCATGCAGTAGTTTTATTAGTAGAATTCAATTTCAGTTTAAATATTTGAATTGCTCCTGATCAGGATCAAACTTACAGCAAAATAACACATTTTCTTTTCTGTTCATTATGTTATTAACAATTCATTAAATCAGAATTGAATATTTATACTGCTGTTAGGTTAGTCTTTGATTTTTGTAATTAATGCATATTTGTTAATAATGCAATTTTGAAATTCTTTTAACATGTTAATATTCAATTAACTTTTGATCATTATATTATAATTTAGGTTAATTGAATAGATTTAGTTCATAGATTAATTTAATTATAGATTAACTAGTTTAATTTGCACATTCGTTAACTAGTTTGATTTGTACATTCGTAGGAATTTGGTAGATTTAATTAACTAGAACGATAGCTTTGTTTTAGTTTTAGAATTTCAGGCTAACAGAGCCTTTAAACCTGTCGGAAACAACCATCCCAAACAGCTTGGAACCTGCTCTAAGGATCCCGGTCTAGGTTGTCTTCCCCGTTACGTGCATAGTCACATATGCGCGTCAACAGACCTTTTCTACGATATCCAACAGCCCTTTCCTAAATGCCACTGAGTCTGCAGCTATCACATTTATTCTTTCCATCATCAACCTCATCTTGTAGATTTCACTCGTGATATTTACCTGAGAGTCATATATTTGTTCCTGAATCTTACAGGCTTGATCACAAAATGGAGTCACCTCTTGTTTTCTCTTTTCTTCAAACTCTAGTTGTCCTGTCAAATATTCCTTTTGTTTGACCAACTCCTCCATCTGAGTTTTCAATTATTTGACCTTTTTATTTGTGGCTAATTTTCTTGAATCTAATTGGGTGATTTGAGATTCGAAGTCACTCCTTTCGCCTTCCATAATCATTAACTATAATGTCAATGCATCCTTCTCTGTTTCTAGATTCTAGTATTCATTCATTAATATTTCCTTATCATAGGGAAGGGCGTCATGCTTCCTTTTTAATTCTATTTCCTCTCATTGTACTTTCACCAAGTTATCTTTTAACTTGAACTTATTCTCTTTATTTCGTTCCACATTATTCATCAACACGTTGACATTGTTAGCGTTGGCTTGGGAAATTGCTATGTTCATTGAGGTTGTGAAATTTGGGTATTTATGGGTTCCTTCCATGATTGTGTTCTCTGTAATAGTGACCACATCATCCTGAGTACCCATTTTCAATATTTCCTTTGACCTTCTTGTGATGGTATTCCTATTCTTATAAAAAATAGTGGTGTCCAAGAAAGCCAATGTATGCTACTTTGACAGAGTGAATGGGGTGAGCTCGAGTTCTCCAAAAGGGATGTGGCCACCTGCAAGTGTCTCACTGGTTGTGCTAGTAGGGTACAGGTCCATGCTCTATGAGATATAGGGCTCATTTTCGGTTACCTTCTTTTCCATAGCTTTCTTGGCCTTATATGCTTCTTCTTCTTTCCTCTTTAGCTCTTATGTTGCTTCCCTTTTAGATACTTCCTTTCTCTTCCGTTATTCCTCGGATTCCCTTTGTACTCTCTCTTTAGCTTCCTTCTATAATATTTCTTCTTCTTCTTTCATCCTTTGGGCCTCCTCTGCCTTCTTTTTTTTAGCTTCCTCCTTTTGTTTTTGAAGCCTTTCCACCAAATTAGTGCTGAAAGTATGGATGGCGTTGGCATAGATATTTTGCGTGAATAATTTGTTTAATTAGGTCATATTATTTTCTCTTCTAAACACTTCTTCATCCTTTTCTAAGAATTCTGCATATTCAAAATGTAATTTTACCACTCTATAATGTTCAATGACCTTCTTCCTGCCATGATTTCTTGTAAAACTATTCTCTCCAAAATGAAATAATTCCATATCCTTTAAAAAATATTCAACCCCTTTTATTCTTGAAAATGTATATGCTCCGATACAGAAAGGAAAGAGAGGAAATAAGGCCTTTTTGTGATCATGCAAGTAGCTTCCAATCTCGTTTATCAACACTTTCCTCACAACTTCCTTGTGAACTATAAATTCAGTTGCATATCTAGGCAAAAGGGATGGAGCTCGAGAATATCCATACATTTTGATGTATGTGCCCTCCTATGAGAAGTAATAGTCCCCATATTCACTGATGATTTCCATTTCATTTTCAGACAAGCAGTTTGGATCTTCATGGAAAATTATCTAGTAAAGAGGCATGAGGAACTCTTCACATATGAGATTATAGTAGCTTGCATATCGATGGCCCCACATGATCTGATAATCCATGTACATTGGCGATTTAGTTTGATTCTAGATGCATCCCAGCTTAGGAAATGGGTTACTAGATAATATTCAATCTAAGAGGTATGAAGACATGTGGAATTCTTCCTTATTTTGGATTAAACCTCCTTGTGCAGTCGTGATACATGATGATAGGATATCTTAGATGATGTCTTCCCAATTAAAGACCGTGCCCTGAAAGGATATGTAGTAAATCAAAGGCACCCAATTTAGCTTGTATCTGCTAAAAATCCTGCTCAACAATAAAACTATGATTCTAAAAGGGGTCCTTATGCTTTGAAATTCATATTCCCCACTTTCTTTTTTTCTTAGCTACTTCCCTAGTATTACCATTTTATTAGCGCATTCCAAAGGGTTTATGTTTATTCCCTTGATCCAATCTTCAGTCATCATGACCTGGGGTGGCGATAATTTGTATGTCGTTGCTATATGATATCGATGGAACAAGGAAAATGATTCTCCTTTGGCGTCAGAAATGATTCTTGATGTGGGATCAACTTGTGGTAGAATCCACCTGATCACTTCTAAACAAGGAAATAGTTTTGGGTTCGTAGCAGCTTTGGTGATGCCAGACCTTTTGATATTTTGATACAACAACATCTCCTTGATACCTATATCAAGGACATCTCAGTATCGTATCATTTGATACCGTTCCCCACATTTAAATTCAAGGGGACCCCCCGTTACTACTTTTGTATCTCCAAACATGGTTTCTATCCTTGTGTCTAATATGACTTCTATGTATGAATCTGCTCCGCTCACCTTAGACTTCTTCTTGGTACCTTTCCACAGCATCTGTTAATCCTATTGAACAGAGTTCGTTTTCACACTGTTCACAGTGAGGTAATTAAATTCGGCGTAGAATGGAACCTGTGATACATGAACACAAGCACAATGTGAAGTGAATAATACAATTGATTTAAACAAATATCCAAGGATATCTTCTATAAAATGATAATTTCAATCAGTTTATGGAAAGAAATGCATCATTGTATTGAAAATGATAGAAAAATATATAATCACAAATCCATGGAAATGTAGTCCCATCTAATGGGTTCCTCTTATGTCACTCTTTCCTTCAAAAGGAGAAAACCAAGAATAAACCTGCTACAAATTCCTCTCTCCTTACCCAGGTCCCAAAGCTTGATTTATAAGGTAATGTGGATAAGTGGAGGTTGAGATAACTGTGGAACACAAACGAGATATGGCCTCAGTAGAATATGTCAACTCTTGAACGGAATGATCTAGCATTGGGGTTAAAACTGGCTTTTGGTCTTGCAATGGAAGGAGAATCGTATTATTCCGAAATGGATTTGTTCCCAATCAGGTGGTTAATTTTCTAGTGAAAGGTGTCCTTGTACCTCCCAAAATTAATAATAATTAAAAGGATTTTCAATTTTAACTTTTTCATGGTGTTTCCCTATAAATGATGGGTGATTATTTACTAGATGTTAGGACTCAAAGAGAAGTGTGGATCCTGGCCCTCGATACAAGAATTGATCCCCAACATCCTAGAACTTTTCCAAGCCTAATTGAAGGGAACAATGGATGAGCATTCATTATATCAGAACCTATCACTAATGGTTGGAGGCTATCCCTATCTATAAAATGACTTCCCTGTAATTGCGAGGGCCAACCCTTCTGATTTTAGTCTTTATACACACTCCACTCCTTTACTAGAATGTGACTATGGCGTAGATGAATAGACATTCTGAACATGAGACCTCAAAAGACACTCAAGTCACAATGGTTAAACAATGACAACCAAATAAAAACAAAACGAGGAGCAAGATGATTTTTTTACAAAACAAAGTTGAGGACAACAATATCGACTTCAAAGGGTTCCCACCTAGGATGTACTTATACTCGCAATAACCACATGGGATTGAAAATAATATCACGCTTATTTTTTGCTCCATGAAACATAAATAATCAACTAGTTTTCTCTTTAGTTTTTAGTT
>LPNX010747908.1:152523-236164 GCA_001517045.1 Pseudotsuga menziesii | reverse complement strand
ACAAGAAAGGGTCGCAGACACCTCTGTGTCTATCTACCAAGAATTCTTCCCTTTCATCCGGGACCCGACCAGACACAGAAGCTTCGCTCTGTTGGTCCATTTCCCAATTTATAATAATAATTGGGCGAAGAAGTTACAGGATCAAGGTCCTACCTGGCTCACTGTGAAGGCACGTGTTCGGAGTGCGTCTGGTATTGACAACTGGAAGCGCCCAAATCGACAAGTCCTTTTCGTCGGGTCCCGAGCAATAAAATAATCGCAGAAGAGATCAATTCTGCCTTTATAGGACCGCTCCGATTTGACACGTGGGAAGCATTTATTTCCGCAACCACTACTTATCTCTAACAGCCGTGCATCTGTCTCCTCCGGGTTCATTTCCGACCTTTGATCTCTTCTGTGCAAATTTCTGGCCTTCGGATCGTACACCACGTGTCCTTTTCCGCCGGGCATCTTGGCGCTAAGCACCGTGTAAGTTTCCATTCTGGGGTCGCTCGTGACCATCGATGTGACGTACTTCCACCCCTCACCATTGGATTAAACGCCACGTCCCACATTCCGCTGAGCCGTCTGACCTTAACTACCGTGCAACTCTGGGTCCCGAAAACATCTACAGCCGTCGATCTGATCTTCCTTTACGGGCGGGCCGTTGGATCATGTGGCGCCCACTCAATTCCGCTGGGATCCTTCGCTTTATCCATCGGGAAACTTAGATCAGCGGAATTACTCCCCGCCGTTGATGCGATCTACCTTCAGCTCCACACCATCGAATCAAGCACCGCGTACCCGATTCCGCCGGGCAATCCGAGATTATACTCTACGCCTGTTCCTCCTCCGGAATTCTTTCCGGCCGTTGATGGGATTGCCCAGCACTCGTCAATCGTCCGATCATGTGACACGTACCACATTCCGCTGGGCGATGTGAGTTTATCCGGTGCGCAAGTTTCCATCCCGGAATCACTGTTAGTCGTTGATCTATTACCCTCTGATCTCCAACCGTTGGATCGAGCAGCAAATAATGAGTTCCGCTGGGTGGCTCAAAGGTTATCCCACGTGCATGTTCATCCCCCGGAAATCAAAATGGCCATCGATCCACGCTGTCTTTAATCCTCGGCCGTCGGATTAACCTCCACGTACCCCTTCCGCTGGAAGCTCTGGTGCTTATCCGCCGCGCAGGTTCCGGCTGCGGAATCAATCCCAGCCGCCGATGTGATCCGATTTCGTCCCTCCACCGTCGAATCGAGAGGAATATATGTGATTCCACCAGCTCCCATTTCTTTAACTATCTTGCACTTTCTCCCTGCGGATTTGTTATGAACCGCAGATCGTCCCCGGATCAATTTGTAACCCTTGATTTGCGCAGGCGGCTAAAAGCCCGAACTTCTGCTATCCTCCTCGCATGTTTTGAAAGGCGGAGGGAGTATCAGCTATGGATTGGCTCCTTCTTTCGATCACAGCCTAGGATTTTGCTAACTTGGCTGCTCTTTAGACCATTACGTCACTTTTGTACTATAATCTTTAAACCAAAGTATTTAAACAACACAATTTTACCTCCCCTTGGTCTTATATTTCTTTTGTTAAATACAGGTGTTAACATCCGTATTGAGTATTTGCATCTTCTACTTATAACATCTCGAAGAATAGGGGCTCGATAGCCACCTTAGGATATATAACACTCAATGACAAGTTCTTGTTGTGTGTACATTACAATGAGATTTGAGGACCTGCAACCTCAAGTAGAGAGGGCAGAATCATTTTTCCACATAGGGTATGTGTTGGTTAGTTGAGTGTTCTATAAGTCCCTTGATTACAAATCAGTTGGATTTCATCAATTTAAATCATTACCCATTACAAATGTTATTCAAGTTAGGTTGCAAGACAAGGATTTATTCCTTCTTTTGTGCAACTAAGTATGTATTCATGAGGTATAGATGAATGTATCCATGTATCACACTATATTCTTATTACTTTATGTGCTTATCCAAAAATAAACGGGCCAATAATCCCTAACCATAGTATTGACTTTCCCTTAAGTAAAATATGTTGTTTTTCTTTACTCTAATATTTTCCTACCATTTAAATGAAGGAGCCAACTCTAGTGCAAAAACTAAAGCATGATCTCTAAAATTGTTTAAGGCATACAACTTAATAATCCATTTTCCCAAAACAGTGAAATCCCTAACCATGAAGGATTTCCCCTTATCGCTATCTGTCCTAGGGTGTTTCATCTATAGAACAACTTGTCATTTTGAATTTATAGATGACTCTACTTATTACAAATCTATATAGGGAGTATGGATGGCAAGTCCAAATCCTTGTAGGTTACTCTCATTAGCCATCACAACATGATGCAGAGTTGAGAGAAAATAATCGACAACCTATATCTCGTTAAATTTTTCCACCCTATCAAAATGATTGGTGAGCACATGGGATTTAGTACATATGTTGAATATTTTCCCTTAATTCTTCACTTTTCCATTCCTACTACTGGAAGAGCCCCATCTAATCCTAAGCAATACCATGGAGGTTTTTTATTTATTCTATATATTTCTTTAGGTGTACATGCACAATCTGTCTTTACTGATCAAGGGGAGGTACCTCATCCATGAGCATCTATAAGTATTGGTCCTTATCGCTCTACCATGTTTCCAAATCTGCTTGCAAATCTAATTTTCATTCCACAATTGCCTCTAAAAATAAAATAAAACTATATACAATACTATAGGTAGTGAACAAGTTAGTAAAAAAGCTTTTGATTCTAGTTCCATGTACTTCAAGTTAGGCCAAGGGCTCTCCAAGTGAACCCACACCATCTCCAAATATTACTCCACTTGCTATATTGATTTTAGTTGAAAATATTGATATGAAGTAACCTCAACAAACTAAATGCACAATTACTAATGGGCATGTTGAATATCCTCATGACACTCGTAAGTCTAAAGAAATATCTTCACAACTTCTTCTTGTAGAGTGTAAATGGATTTGTTGTTGAGAGATCAGTTAAGAAAGTTCTTTTTAGTCACCTTGATTTGAAGGTGGATTGTGAATCGATGTGGTCAGATCCATTGGTGTGATGGGTCGGCCTAATAAGCAACAAAAATGCTAGATCTAAGTTATGTTGAAGAAACGTGGAATGTGAGTATACATATTGAAGCATGTTGTTTCTGGGTAATCTCAAGATAGTAGTAGATCAATGAATAAATAGCTGGATTGAGCAAAGGGGGGTATGTTTTTTGGTTTATTGTGTGAATTCAGTGGTTGGAAGAAATAAATCATGGTGTGCATGATCTAGTTTGAAGTCATGTGAGATGTTTTAGAAGGTTCAAATCTAAAGCATGAGATATTTATTTGAAGAAACCAAAGTCGTGAGAAGTCATGGAAGGTTAGTTCAATGATGTTGATTAAGCAATTGGATACGTGGTCTGTTGGCTAGGTAAATATTTCAATTAAAATTGACCATTAAAATCGACAAAGGTGATTTACGAATCGACGAGAATGCAGATCAATTGGTGTTCGATGACTCGATGGATGGTAAACAGGAATGCAGAATCAATCGATGGTCAATGATTTGACAAATGGTCGACGGTGAAGTGCTTGACTATGAAATCAATGAGAGTGATTGTCCGAGTAGACGAATGGTCGATGGTAGTGGTCGACTAGGTCAACTGAGAATTGGTTGAATGGTCAATTGGGTCAATTGAGGTTATGGTTGACGGGGTCAACTAAGTATTGTGATTCGACTAGGATGCTTTGTAACAGTCAATTTCAATATCAACTGATTCACTGGAGTTCAAATGGGTGGACAAGTCAAGGTCGACTAAGAATTCATGTTTAAAATCGATTGGGTATTTTATTGGTACTAATCGACTACACGTTAGAGTTTTTTTGGCTTCAGATGGACACCCATGTTTGTGAGGGTTAGACTTTGTTGGATACTATTCTGATTCCTAATGTAGATGTAGATGTGATCGAGGAGGATGTGTGAGTATTGACTGAAGAGATAATTTGAGAAACATGACGACAATTCCACTAGAGCAAACAATGAAGCTTGTTGTCGACTGTGTAGAGGGATCAACTAGATCAAACATTGAAGTTTGTTGTTGAATGTGCAAAGGGATCAACTAGAGCATGAATTATGTTGTCGATGATGTAGAAGAATTGCTTGCATCAAATGAATTATGTATTTGATTGAGCGATAGAATTCAAGTGCTTAGTTCAAAAGCGATCAGTTATTATTGTATGAGCAGGTAGATGCTGAAGTAGCAATGTTTGTAAAGCATTGTTTTATTAATGGAGTTGAAATGACTGTAAATGGAAATACAATTATAAGACCAATAGATCCATGTGTATCCCTATTAAATCATCAGTAAAGTTGAGTTTTATACCTGGGTGATAAGGGGAGGAGGATAGATTCCCAATGGATAGAAATTGAGGGGGGGATGACAGACATTCATATGTAAAGTTTAAAGGAGGGAATGTTGGGTTAATCTTGACGCATTCATAGAGAAGTTAAAAAACTTTGGTCATTATTGTTATGGACCCATGGTATTGGGAGGTCGTCCCATGGTATTGGGAGATCTATCCATGGTATACATGTGATGTAATCCTATTAAGAGGTTGGTCAAACTCCATTTTAATATGAGAACCTATTCACTAATGGTCAATGCTGGTAGTGTCTGGTAGAGCCACGACCAACCATGTATTTACCGGTTTGTCCATGGGACATACTAAAGATATTTTCTGCTAGTTTCCCCCTTGATTGAGGGGTTTCCAAGATAAATATTCGTGTCCATGATGTGCATGTTGTTATTGTTTTATTTATTGTTTATGGTTTTTTGTCATGTTAACATTTTTGTTGCATCCATGAAATATCAAATTATTTCCTATGTTGTGCCTTCTACTATTATGGATGGTTTTTCTTTCTCCTGGGCATAGGATGAGACCATAGTGTTCTAAAGTTCATGTTCAATGTGGATGCCCAAAATTTTAGTAAGTGAATCTACAATATGATCTTATATTTACACCACACGAATGGAAAGTGCCTCCTTCTCCATCAAAATATTGAAAGGATTTTGGAGTCTCCTTTACAGAAGAAAACCCTTATTGATTTGCAATACTTGACAAATACATGTATAAAATATTACCCATAACTGTGTCCAATCAACTAGGATCTTGAACATTCGAACTTATAGGAATGGTGGCACATGCATGATAAATGATCGAATTCATGAGAGCTATAGTTCATGATGAAATAGAAGGGAACTCTTCTAGGGGATATCACCCTACAAAATATCTAAACAACTTCCAAGAAATACTTGAAATCATGCCCAAAAAAAGTACCATCATTTCGAATATTGTTGGTACACAAAAGCACTTATCAACCATCGTTAATCGGGTAAGTCAAGATTTTCTTCCTATTCTATTTCCATTCTCTATAAAAAGCTGATTGTCTGCAAGTTAGTAGTAAGTTGGTAACCCCAGACCCTAGGTTACAAGGGTGTAATATCCTGAACAATAGAACTGGCAGCTCCGCTGGGGAGTCCAGTCTTTTGTGGGTTAGTCCTGTAGATACTTTGCCAACATTTGCTCTGATTCTGTGTGTGGTCTTTTATCTTTCATTTGATTTGCAGTGTAGTATATCCAAAGACCTTTATTATTTTTTCTTTGAAAAAAATTATGTTGTATACGCGGGTTACTGTTATACACAGTCACCTATAGCAACTTGTATACGCGGGTTGCTCTATAAGACAGTCGTGTATGGTACACGGGTTTCTCTATAAGACAGTCTTGTATATCCTGTAGCAACATAAAATTTTAGGGAGGGTTGCTTGTCCCTGTCTTGTTTGATTTTTGTCTGCTTAGGGGTCTTCTATTGTTGACATGACTCTGTGAGTCTGAAAGTCATGTGTACCATGCTTTGTGCTTTTTGTTAAGCATTTGAGTTTTCTTGTTTGAATATTCTTTCATCTAACATTTTGAAGTTGGTCCTCCTGCTTGGGTCATAAGTTCAGTGCTATGTGTCTGAGTCAGTGATCAAGAGTTTAGATACCTTATACTATGTACTGCCTTTGTGTGGTATCAGTTTGTCACTTGTTCTTTAGTAAATTCAGTGTATTTTATTCCTTGGTTCTTCCCAAGTTAGGTCTTTACCAAGTTTCCTTCCTACGTGGTCGAAGTTGGTTTTTGTAGGTCCTCTATACTTCATTTTTGCTTTCTATATGTTCTGATTATTCAAGCTTGCTCACAAAATATTTTGCAGTTAGGTGCATTATAGTTTTTGAAATTTTTGAAAAGTGAAGAAAAACATTTTATGCTTTTGCATTTAGTTGCACGTAGTAGCTTTCTTTTCAGTATTTTCAAATAAAATTTCAAAAATTATAAAAATAAGTCTTAGTTTTTCTCATACTTAGTTTCAGTTTCATTAGCTTATATTTACAAAAAGAAAAGAAATTTGGTTTAAGTATTTGCAATTTTCTTTGGAATTTTCTTATATACATCATTTTACTTTTTCTTATCGAGTCTATAATATCACAGTATTTCACGCCATTTACCTTGTGACTAAGAACAGCCCTTAAAATGAATGATATAATTTTAAAATTTATTAGTAAGTTTTATTTTATAGGGTCATACACCAACTAGCTTAGGATAGACTTGTGGAATAGGAAGTTTAAACTCTCCACAAGTGTTTAAATTCAAACATAGTTGGGCAATTGATAGGTAAACCCTTTTCTACGTTGATTGTATCTAGGAAGCTACTCTCAAATGGGAGTTAAGCATGAGGCCATGTGGAGGCTTGGACTGAGGAGATAACCCTCTGATTCCTTGTCAAAGCGTAGACCAAGGTTTTTGCGCATATGGGGATTCTGTCTTAGACAGGGTTTCAGGCTTCACTACCATGCCCATGTGTACGAACCAGTCTTGCAACTGTCCCCCAGACTATTGATATAGTTAAGGTAGCCTTTAGTCTCTTTGACATATAGGTTTTATACACATATACACCGGAAGGCTATTTCTGGTTGACCTTGCACGAGCTTGGAAGGTAACCCTTGTAGAAAGTGTGGGAGGGTGGTGGGTGATTCCTCCACTTGTGCCTAACAACATCTTCAAGGACACCAAGTAACTGTCTCTCAGCTTTCTTCGGGAAATCATATCTTATACCCCTTGTGTCTGTCATGGCTTTAGGAATTTTTTGTAGTGATTGCTCTGTGGTTTGTTTGTGTTTAGCTGACCTTAGGGTGTGAAGAGTCAAATTTCCAATCATGGAGGACCTACCTCTTAGAAGGTCAAGAAGGTTGCAAAACCTTCCTCCGCTTGTTACTGTGGAACCTCCACCGCCCCCTCAAAGGTGGAGATTAGACATAGACAGTTCTTTCGAACCGGTAGGAATTAGTGAAGTTCCAAGTGAACCAGAACTTAGGACAAACCAGGTTGATACAACCACAGTAGAGATAGAAGACTTGTAGGCTGACAAGTTTGCGAGAAACTTTAATTCACCTCTTACTGACCTAAACGATCTAGTGATCGTCCAGGTTCGTCCTTTCAATTCAACTGTGATTTGTGCTGCTATAGGCAGACTAATGTCTAGTGCAGGAGAAATTCCTTCTACCTCCACCTCAACTGCTCTGGCTGAAGGGGTGCCACCTACCCCGGTTGGTGCCCCTAGAACAAATATACCTACTACTCCTTTAACTCCAGCTAGTCAGGTGGTTCAACCACCGGCTTCAACAAATGTAGTAGGCACTTCTTGTGGGGTGGTCACTGGGATCCCTACTGTACCTTCTGGTTCAACTTCTTTTGCACACACTGCTCAGAGTGGTCCTGTTGGATCCTCTTCATTTGTCCAGGTTTTTACTTGGAATAGGGGGCACATTCC
Source organism: Pseudotsuga menziesii (assembly GCA_001517045.1). Classification (NCBI taxonomy): domain Eukaryota; kingdom Viridiplantae; phylum Streptophyta; class Pinopsida; order Pinales; family Pinaceae; genus Pseudotsuga; species Pseudotsuga menziesii. Next base: position 228,294 of record LPNX010747908.1, on the reverse strand, counting down.
CCCTTCCGCTCCATATGTAGGTCCGACACCTGCATATGTAGGAGTGCAGTTCGGAAACACTAACCCTTATGGTAAAAGTTTCCAAACATCGGTTTCGGCTCCTTTCATGAGCTCTCCTTTTTCGCTTTTTAGCGGAGGGATACCTGCTCATGTCTTCCAAAATACAGTTTCAACTGGGGCAACTCAAACCTCATACACTGCACCACATATGAACAATCCACTGGTTTATGGGTGGAATCCTTTCCAAAGCAGTCCGACTACTTCGCAACTGGTAGCTGGGGGAAACCCCACCTTCACATTTGGGAACCAGGGGGAAGTCCTTCTACTTCCCAAGCTGGTACTTTTCATGCTCCGGTTCGGCCCAAGCTTCCTTGCCTGGCAACTTTGAATTTTCCAGACTTGTCCAAGTTAATGAATGACCCGGTGAGACATGATGCCTCATGGCCACCTGTTCCTACCAAGCTACCATCGGATATCCCAAAATTCGAAGGCAAAGTTGGTGAAGATCCAGGGGCTCATATCACCACCTTTCATTTGTGGTGCTCCTCTAACTCACTGAACGATGACACCATTTGGTTGAGATTGTTCCAAAGAACTCTTACTAGTGCCATAGCAAAGTGGTACATTGAATTGCCTTCTATTGTGTTTGGCAGTTTTTGGGACTTAGCCAATGTGTTCCTTAACCATTTCCAATGTCATGTCCGGTATGATGCCGGGATAGACTTATTGTCCACCTTTTAGTAGGACAAAGCCACTCATATTTCGGATCACATCCAACAGTGGAGAAGGCGGAAGAGGCTCATTAAGGCCACTATCCCTCCCAAGTTTCTATTAGAATGGTTCCTTAAATCCTTATTGTCATATATATCCAAGGATGTATCCACTTCAGGAGTAACTAATGAGGAAGATGCTATCCTCACGGCCCAATAGTTAGATTTGATATATTCTCAGTCTGGGATTCTATATGAAATCATCCCTGATGCACCAAGGCCAACACATAGTGTCAATAAACCTAAGCCTAGACCCCATGCCGATGGTGTGGTTGGTTCAGTGAAATCTCCCATTGTAGAGTCTTTGGCTAAATAGCTCCATGAGTTGTCCATCAAACATTCTACGGCAAAGGCAGCAAAGGCTGCCCCCTCACCCCAAAATGCAAGTGTTTTTGCACAATCCTCCCAAAAGGGAAATGATCGGCCTTGTGGGAAAAAGAAAAAAGCGAAGAAAGGTGAGGGAACCAAAACAATCCAAAACCTATAGACAATGCTGATGGCGGCAAAAAAGAGAAGAAGAAGGTGAAATTTCCATGTAAGTTGTGCCAGGAAGATCACCTGACCCATCAATGTCCCCTTATGGACCAAGCTCAGAAGCTGCTCAAAATTCAACAACCGGTTGTCCTGAAGGATCCTTTTCCCCAAGGACAGAAATCTGCTTTAGCTTCAAATGTAGCAAGGGGCACCCCAAACGCCCCTGACCCAAATTATATCAACATGGTTTGATCCCATACATTACTCCAGACTAGAAATAAGAACAATGAGACAGAGGCTCCGGAGAAGGGTAATTCTATAGGTGAAACTTCTAACCCTCTCACAATTGAAAAACCTGTCGAAACTATGCCAAAGATACCGAAAGGTGTCTTCAAGAAAACATTGCACAATCCTAATGCTAAGGCTACAGCCAATTACTCTGTAGTTGAAGATTTATCCCAAACCCCTTGTGTGATGTTGGCTTTAGAGGTGTTACAGAGTTGTCCCGCCCAATGAGATGTGCTCTTGGAAACCTTGGGTAATATGGATTCATCGAGCCTGATGACGAAGTTTAATTTGTCTGATGTCAAAATTTGCCAGCCGTATCATGTGGCCTTATCGATATATGTCATCCATGGCAGAAAAACCATTGGAAGGGCAGTTGTCGACAAGGGTGCTTCTACATGTGTCATGTCCTTGTCTTGCTGGAAAGCTCTAGGGTCTCCAGATCTAGTTCCATCTAACACCCTACTTACTGCTTTCAATGGAAGGTCATTTCGTCCACAGGGTATCCTACCAGCTTTCGAGATAAAGTTGGCAAGGAAGGCAGTGTATGTTGAGGTAGAGGTGATTGATGCGCCTTTAGATTATAACTTGCTCCTAGGGAGAAGTTGGACTTATGCCATGTCTGCCATTGCGTCAGTCGTTCTTCGAGTAGTAGTGTTTCCACACGAAGAGAAGTTGGTTTCAGTAGACCAACTCAGTTTTACTTGGAAGGGCCGCATGGAAACTAATCAGTCCACCATGCCATTGGTTGATCAGGCTAAACCTGCTTCAGAGAGCTTAATGGCTGGAATGTATTCATCATTGATGGGAACATTTGATTTTCTAGATTTGATTAATTACTTAGGTTCTACTAGTGTAGGGAAGTCTATTGCAACGGTTGTCAATAGAACATACACTTAGGTTCTTCCTTCCCGTCATGAACCTGAAGTGCCCTTATTGGTAGTGGAAATAGATTATCAAGCTATCATTCATACTGATGTTGATCCCATTTCGATTCCTCTCATAGTCTTAGAGGAGCCGAAAGAAGCCTATCTTCCTGCTTGGGCAGAGAACTCTTTGCATACTGAAGACTGCTTAGACATGGTTTTTCCATCTGATGAAACCATTTTGGAAGCTATGTGTGGACGAGATAAGATCTGTGAATATCTTCATCATCGATCCTACTTTTTTCCAGAATTAAGCAAGATTGAAAATCAAGAGTTCCATATGAGACTGGCAGGTGATGATGATATACCAATCAATCCCTTTCCAAGGGAGGGAATATTTGCCGAGGGGAATATGGAAAACATTTTCGTTACTATTCCTAGCAACATCTCTGTGAATCCCAACATTGTGGAAAATGTATATATCAGCGCAAACTGCTCTCCAAAGCAGATTGTTATCTATATAGCCTTGTTTAAAGAGTTACGCGACGTTTTTTCCTGGTCATATGATGAGATGCTAGGGATTTATCCATCGATAGTCGAACATGAAATCCGAACCTATCCTGATGCCAAACAATTTTGACAAAAACTTAGACCTGTCAATTCGGGTAAAGCAGTAGTTGTTAAGGCTGAAGTTGAAAAGCTGTTGAAAGCTGGTTTTATTTACCCAGTAGATTTGACAGAATGGGTATCCAACCCTGTTCCTGTCGACAAAAAGCAAGGGACAATACATGTTTGTACTAACTTTCACGATTTAAACAAAGCCTGTCCTAAGGATAACTACCCCACACCATTCATAGATCAAATCATTGATGCTTGTGCATGGAGTGAAGTCTTTTCATTTATGGATGGTTTCTCTGGGTATAATTAGATTCAAATCAAACCGAAAGACCAACATAAAACAGCTTTCATCTATCCTTGGGGTACATTTGCGTACAAGAAAATGCCTTTTGGATTGAAAAATGCAGGGGCTACCTTTCAGCGGGCAATGAATTTTTACGTTCATGACATCAAGTCTATTATTGAACCCTACCTAGATTATCTACCAGCACATTCTCGTAAGAGGATTGATCACCCAAAACACTTGCGTTTAATTTTTGAAAGATGCAGGCATTATAAGATATGCTTGAATCCCCACAAGTGTGTTTTCTTTGTCGAATCAGGTAGGCTACTCGGATTCATTGTTTCCATCAAAGGTATTCAGGTGGATCCTTTGAAAGTTGAGGCCATAGTAAATCTGCCTCCTCCTCGTTCCATCAGGCAGCTTCAGAGCCTTCAAGGGAAGTCTAACTTTCTTTGATGTTTTATCGTCAATTATGCCAAGATCACTAAAGGTTTCATGCGCTTGTTGAAGTAGGACACCCCATTTGTATGGGATGAAATCACACAACTTGCATTCAAGGCATTAAAGAAATATTTGTTGTCGGCACCCTTGCTGCATCTGCTAGATTACTCTCATGATTTTACATTGTATCTGGCCGCATCCGAGTCGACCATAGGGGTAGTGCTAGTCCAGGAGGATGATGAGATCCAAGAGCATGTCGTCTACTATCTTAGTCGTGCTTTAGTTGGCACTGAACTTAGGTACTCCCACATCGAAAAGTTAATATTAGCAATTGTTTATGTTGTTCAGAGGTTGCGTCACTACAATTTACTGAGGACTATGACAGTAGTGGCGGATGTTAATCCTTTCTAATATATTTTGTCCCAACGGATAGTTCGAGGAAAATTCAACGAATGGATAGTCATCCTCCAGGAGTTTGACTTGGATTTCCAATCCACCAAATTTAAAAAATCCTTAGTCTTCGCAGAGCTCATTGCAGAATTTCCTGTTGAAAAAGATGTAGCCATTGAAGAAGACTCATTCCCAGATGAGCACATTATCTTGATTTCTACCTCTGACACTTGGTATGGAGATATACTTGTCTATCTCCAGACTCTAAAGTTCCCTGCAACCTTTTCGCGGGAAGAATGACGCAAATTACCCTTCCATGCGAAAAACTACCTCATTATCAGAGATACTTTATATCGTAGAGGGGTAGACTCTGTTTTGCGTCGATGTCTTACCCATGAAGAGGTTGAGATTGTCCTAAATGGTGCCCATAGTGGAGCATGTGGGGTTCATTTATCTGGGTTAGCAACGGCCTAGAAGATCTTACGCATTGGTTATTTCTGGCCCACTATCTTTAAAGATTGTGTGGAAGCCATGAAGCATTATCATCTGTGTCAGCTTTACACCAGAAAGATGCAGTCGCATCCTGATCTGTTATTTCCCGTCATCTCAGTGGGCCCCTTCACTAAGTGGGGGATAGATTACGTGACGTGCAACCCAGTTTCGGCTGGGGGGCACAAATACATCATTGTCGCTATAGATTACTTCACAAAATGGGTAGAGGAAATGCCCACCTATAAAGCTGATGGGGAAACTGTAGCTTTTTCATTTTCAACCAAATTATCGCACGTTTTGGTATTCCTAAAGAGATTGTCACTGACCATGGCAGTCACTTCCAGAACAGCATGATGACCGAATTGACCACTATGCTAGGGTTTAAACAAGAGCATTCGTCTTCTTTCTACCCGCAAGTGAATGGTCAAGTCGAGGCAGTAAATAAGACCTTGAAGACTGTTCTCAAGTGTACTATTAACACAACCCGTTCAAATTGGCACATTATGCTATATCCTGCACGTTGGGCTTATCGAACCAATGTGAAAACTGCCACAGGGTTTTCTCCTTTCCAACTCATTCATGGGCTGGAAGCAGTAACCCCGGTTGAATGTGAAATCCCATCTTTAAAGATTGTCGTTCATGTGCTACCTTATACGACTGAGATGGAAAAACATTTGTTACACTTAGGACATCTAGATGAACAGTGTAGGGATGTGCTGACATCAAACGAGGCTCATAAAAAGAGGGTCAAAAATCAATACGATAAATCAATCAAACCTAGGATTTTTTCTGAAGGGGAGCTTGTCTTGCTTTGGGATCAAGACAAAGAATCCCTGGGGGCAGTGAAATTGTGGTTAGGACCTTATGTCATGTCAAAAAATTTGAAGAAAGGTGGATATGAATTAACTGATTTCGAGGGAAATAAGCTGCTTGAGCCTAGAAATGGGCTCTACCTGAAAAAGTACTATGCTTAGGCTTAGCACTTTTTCTTGTATTTTTATTTTATGTAACTTTATGTACAATAGTTCGTTGGTTTATGTTCTTATATCATTTGTTGGTTGTTACAGATTTCTTTCGAGTGGTTCATAGGTTTTGTAGATGACGCTAGTCGTCACACTTGCAACCTAGCTTCAGTCGCATGGGTTATTTACTCACCCTCACGATAGCTAGTTGCCTCTAGAGGCACTTGCATAGTTCTTACTACCAATAATGTGGCTGAGTATAGGGTCATCATTGAGATTTTATGGGATGCCTTGTCACAAGGCATTACCCAGCTGGAAGTCAAGATTCACTCTCAACTGGTAGTTTCCCAGCTCAATCGAGCTTATCAGGTGTGAAACCCTATTCTACTACGTCAGTTTATGCAAGTTAGGTTATTGGAAAGAATTTTGATTTTATTACATTTAATCATATTCCAAGAAATCAAAATTCATTAACTGAGGCATATGCGAATTATATCTTGGATTGGAATTTAACACATATTTCATAAAAATACACAACAAACACATTGAAAAAACACATGTAAATAAACCGGAAAAATATATGTGTGAATATCTGTCCATATAGATAGGTTGAGTTTTTGATCCTCAGATCCAGAACTGTATAATATACAAAAAAATATACAAAATTTGGATCGTAATCCATAAAATGCCCCTAGGTCTAATCTTGACCACCCTAGCCGTCCTGACCACCCTGGTCATCCTGACCGCCCTAGTCACCCTGCTCATCCTGGTCATCCTACTCTCGGGTTTCTTCAGCTTGTTCAGCTGCAGTAACCTCAGCGGTATCTATGTAAACAAGAACTACTCTGGCTACCCTTCTCATAAGGCGTATCCAGATAGGTGGGATACCAACCACTAGTTCCTCCATAATGGCAGGGATATGCTCAATACGTAAAGTAGGTACTCTTTGGGTAAGCATGGCCAGCTTCCCCTCAAGAACCCTAATCAAACCATGATCCTCTCCTGCCACTGGTCGCGCATACATATGAGGATGCCCAACAGGGTGGACTAGTCCAATATCTGCACTTTAAACATTTATAGGATTAAAAACTTGTATACATATGTATATATCTTAATGATTAAAAATTCATAAAAAAATTAAAAACTTGAAAAACCAAAATACCTGACGCTTCCCATGCTCCTCCGGGAGGGAGGACAAGGTCATTGTCACCCCGTAAATCCATCCCAGCATATGGAAACTGCTCCAGTGCTAGTAGCTGTCGCTCCCACCATAGGTAGAAGTCATCATTGTACACACTCTGAACTGATCCACTACCGCCCTGGCGGAGGAAGATTTCTCCCCAACTACTCAATCTAGGCTGACGGGGAGAGAAAGCTGGTAGAGGTACTGCAGGGCTCAGACCGGGCACTCTCTCAAATAAAAAGGCCACTAATATTCTAGAATAACGGAAGTTCTTCCGTCAACCTCTCTTGCAGTCAAAGAGTTGCTTCTTCATTATCGGGATCACTCCCGAACACCAGTCAAATAAAGCCCCCTGTAGATATTCCATCGCAATTCTCATTTGGTTTTGAGTTGCAAGAAGAAGTGATGATGATCCTGCAACACTCACTATTGTGCTTACCAACACCTATAATAGTAAGCTGTGGATATGAACAATAGGGATGCAAGTACCCCCTTTTTTTAGTACCAGGTGCACAGTAAGTGTCAATATAGTTCTAAACACTTAGAAGGTCACCGCCCCTGTCGGTACCTTCCAAGTTGATAGGAGCTCCCCGTCGTGACAAAGGTGATATGAAATAGATGTCTTCCAGTGTAATCTCTAGAATCTCACCTTGTAGGTCAAATGCACCTAGATCATGATCCCAATAGTTTATCAAAAACTCCAGTAAATGGACATTGGATCTCATAGGTGAGGTACAAAATAATTTAAGCAGCCCACTTTGCCGCAATGCATGCACCGTGGGGGCACTTCGAAGAGCATATTGGTCCATGTATTCATGTTCCCTCTCCCTCCACTCCAACACCATGTTTAAGCCTGTCAATAAAGCCATTTTCAAACATTAAATTCATTCAAAAAACTTTGATTTTGGCCCTAAATATCCTTTTCCTATGTCGCGCAGTATATGCGACTATTCTTTGAACATGTCGCATATCATACGCGGTTTTCTTTCAGGAAAGTCGCGTATAAAATGCGTGTACGTGACTGTCTAAGTTGCATACCCACGTATACAGCGCGACCTTCCTACAACCGGTTTAAAACATCAAATTTTACATAAAATTAAAAATTTGTTTGGATGAAATGAAAGAGCATGATGAGTTGATTTACTTGGCACTTGTGGATTTGAAAATTGTCCACTGAGTTGTCCACACCGAGCGATTGAAGGCAGAGGTAAAACTTGTCTATGTTGGGTAAAAATATCAAATGGTGATTTTTTATTTCTATTTTGAACTATTTATAGAAATATTTTCAAAATATGGGTTTTTAACCTATAGTATTTAATTTTTTTATCAAAATCAAACTAATACCATGTCTTTTTTCCTATTGAACCCAAGCATTGAATGCATGTGTGAGGTTGGTGGGAAAAGTCACCTCATGTAGTTATAGAAGCATGGGGATAAATGTTCTTTTGTGACAGTTCTTTCAAATGTCATAATTTAGTCTATAACTATCATAATTACTTTCTTCAATGGTCAAAAGCTATGTCAATTGCCTTTTCACCATTATATCATATCCCTTAGAGTCGACCCTCTTTCTCTCCTGTAGAGATTCATTGTGCAGATCTCTCCATTGAGGTTCATGGCCATTACTAAACTGTGTATAAAACCAAGGAATTTGAATTTAGATATAGATATGCATAATTGGAAGGGGAAAGAGATGATTTTAGATGAGCAAAGAGGTTGGGAAAGCTAGGAACCCTTGCCCCTTGAGTTCTTCTACTTTTGCATGCTTAAGAAGCCACGAATTGAGACTACATATGGTTCTCCAATAGCAATCATCATATTTTCCTCCTTCTATGCACACACCAGAAGCACCTGACAAGATGGATCATCTAAGAGAATCATGGCTCGGTGAAGGGGATGCATGAGCCCAGAAGGGTGTTGTGTGGGACAGGTATTGTGGGAGCCAAGGCTATGCCAGGCTTAGTGAGATCCCCATAGATCTTTGTATGAGAATTTTCCTAAGCATAGAGAGAAGAATGAATTGTGGGATAAGAGAGAGAATCGTGTAGGTGTTTCCTTTTCCCTAGATGCATCGTAGCCCATCTAGGGGGTGGCCTCTCATCAAAAAGAGTATATGCTAGAAAAAGAGCCTACGGTTGGGTGGAAAATCACTCTTACATAGCCAATTTCTTTCATATACATTTTTTAAAGATAAGTATTCTCTTGATTTTGAATCTGCAATGTTTTTATTTGATGCATGAAATTATTATGTTGGTATCTACATGCTAGATGTGTGTGGATAGAGTTTATTTTCACTATGTATATTTATTTATGATTATGCACGGGTATTTTAAATTTTATGAATTCATAATATGGTTATGGGGTAAAATTTAAAAGGTTGTAATTAATTAATGTCCCCTCTCGTTGGTCAGATTGGGTGAAGGGGACATTACAGAGTGGTTTCAGAGCTTCTGGTTGCAATACTGAAGTTGTATGGACCAAAAATCCATATTTGTAGGCATGAATTAGAAATGGTTATGTAGAAATCATTTTCTATTAAATGATGGACAATGGGGACATAAGTAATTATGAATAAATTTTTAATGAATCACCCTTAATGTTGAATTCAAATTCTATGCAATTTTGAAATTTTGAAAAATTGGGAATTTTTATGTGGACCCCACCCATGCCACATGGATGGGTGGCATGGAGGTGCCACATGGGTCGGAGGTATTTCATGGTGGATCCATGTGGGAAGAAGGTATGATGTGCACCAGCCACATCAAACCTACACATAGGTGATCGCATGTGATGGGAGTTCAAAGGTGGAGGAGATATGACCATCTGGTAATAGTGAAGATCAGTGGCTCATAGTGCTTTAGGCTCATGAAGGTGCGTCAAATTTAAATTAATTAGTATGATCATATAATCAAAACCACCCTATTGATGTGTCAGCTACTCGTGTGTTTAGGTTCATAATAGCAGGTTCAGGAAACCGCTTTCCTGAGGGGCATGAAACCACTTTTGGTCTGACATGTGGTGATATGATGTAGAAATATGTGATGTGTAGCGATGTCAGAAACGATGGGATCCCCACCAGTCGTGTCAGTATTAAAATATCATGTAGATTTGATTGATGATTGATAATTCTTTGATCCCATAAATATGCATCAAAGATAATTAATTAAGCACATGCATAAAAGGAAAACTGCCTTGTTGACGTGTCGCCCTCTCATGCACTTAATCTCGTAAAGGTAGTTTTGGGAAACCACTTCCCGTGGAACCTAAAACCAATTATGCATGATAAGTGGTAATATGATGTGGTTTGGTTCCATAGGTGCATGAATCCATGGAAAGGCAGTGTTTTCCACAACCAAATTCCAGGAGCCCGAGATCAAAGAATGGCGTAGATCCTATGGGCCAGATTGCGCAAAATATAAGGATTTACAAAAAAACGAAGGGAAATCCCCCTTAACCCCCATTATTTTTTTATAAATATACAAATTTAGTTATGGAGTTCAACCTCAACTTCCATAATAGTATAAAATTGGGCAAATTATGGATTATGAAGGGGTGATTGAGATGTTTTTTGTAATTTGACATAAATTGACAATATGGGTTGTACCATTAATGAGTAGGAATACTCAATTGGGAGTATTATGGTAATTGGATGTTAACATGTGGGAAAACATGTGGAGTTTATAAGAATACACTCTTGTATATTGTATTTCATAAACACGAATGGTGGAATAAGGGGAACTAAAAGGAATTGATGGTTCCTTAGCCAAAATGTATGCAATGTATTTTCTATGTTCATAATGCACAATATGAATTGCATAGAGGGATTATGGAATCCATTATTGAGAGTAATTAGTTGTCCTATGCATTATTTATGAGTGACAACCATGATTGATCATGAGGGAATAAAAGAGACTAATAATGGACATTGGTTCCTTGGATAAGAATGCATCCAAGGTATTATTGTGACAGGTATATGCAATTTGAATTGCAAGGAAGAGTCATCGAAGCTCATGAATATTGTATATGGATATTGTATTCCATAAGAGAACAGGTCAACAGGTAAAGGGCATGCAACTTGTAAAGGTAATCGGTGAATCATCCTTGTGGGCAAGTGCATGATTACTAAGAGAAGTTGTTGGATAGTGCAATATATTAATCAAGATATGAGTAAGTGATGAGAATGAGTAAGGAAATTACATTCGCCTCGATTTGTCATCAATGGAATATGGAATTCTAGTATGTGTATATGTCATGTGGAATCATGATAGTGACAGAGTGGCCATGCAAAGGCTTCCAATTAGGGAATGAGGCATTCTCGTGTGTGAATATATTGTGTGGTTTAGAATTATGGAAAATATTTCAATGGGAAAGAAAGGGAAGTATCATTGTTGGATGAGGAACAAGGGCATATAATGGACCTTGAAAGACTCCATATGGAGTTGGAGTGGAATAAATTGCAACATTCATAAGTTCTAGGATGTCCAAAAAATGTCAAGTAGACTTGGCTAGAATTAATCCCAAAAAAAATGGAGCAGCAAGGTATGTGATCAAAGTGAAATGAAATATCTTGTAATGACCAAGGAAAACTACAAAAGTACGATAAATGGTTGTAGTAGAAATTGGAGAATAATATCCATAAAGAAGCATTGATAAAAAGGGAAAATTTCTCACCTTCAAACTATTTTTGTTTATAGCATAAGAATGGCATGCTAGAAAGTTGCAACTATAAATGATATACATATGTATATATATTAAATTGCTTCTTAGTGAGAAAATTATAGCTAATGACCCCTTGTGTGCTTGGAAGAGAGGCCATAAATTGGATCATGCACTAAGGTGTGGAAAAGGAATTCCATGTTATGATGGGGAATTGGAAAGGGAGAATTCCTTAACTCTTATCTTGTTGTTATATTTATATTTTGTGAGTTTTATAAACAAAAAATTATGGCATATGAATGTTGAAAATGCAAGAGTTAAATAGCTAGGATGCATATGCACTAGTGGTGATATTAAGACATAATGCATAATGCATATGAATACACTTGTGCATGCATATGATATTTCATATAGGTAAAAGTAGTAATGTTTTACATATGTAATGAGCCACTAATAATAATTATTGTGGTTGATAATAATTATTGATGTTGATAATGGTTGAAGGACCAAAGGCAATAGAAGCATGGCTGAATGTGTTGATGATGTTGTTGCATGTGACCAACATCCTTATAAACAAGGGACAGGGAAACAAATATATTATCAATGGTTGGCAGAAGGACTGTGTAATCCTTGGTAAGAGGCCAATTTATCAGGTAACATAAAATATTTTGATGGCATCCATGTAGGTAATAGTTTATTTATGCTGAATGCATGAGTGTTGAAATGGGATTGGGTAAGAATCCCTTTATCCATGTTTTAATCATCATAATTTGGTATGTATGCGATATTGAATGCATTTATGTGAATGGAATTCCACCAGGTATGATGAGGTATGGGGTAGTAAGGGCAAGGAACCGTGTACCATGTGATTGTTTAAAATATAGAATGCATTCATATAAAATAATAGCATGACATGTGTGAGATGATGAGGTTGATGGGTTGTGAAGCATGTAGTGCTACACAAGTATCCCATGAACTCCATATTGGTATTAATATGTGATAAAACTCTTTTCCAACAAGAAGGGAGTGAGTGAAATCTCGATGTTGTGTTCGAGTGAAGATTGAAGGAACCCAAATAGTTAACCAAGTGATTGGGAAGACGGTTGGGTATTGTGTTGGAGCATTGGCTAGGATGTCCAACTTACCATGGTAGGACACATGTGTAGGTACAAAAATGTATTAGGGTAATGCCATAGTGCATTTAGTGCATGAGCATATGTAAATTATGTGCATTAAAGGATTATGTAAATCCATGGTTATGCATGCTCATGTGTGGGTACATATGTTAATATGCATTGTGTTAATGCATGTTTTTGATGTATTAATTTCATTTCAAATCACTAATACCTAAAATGATAAAATCATCAGCAATTCTGAGATCACTTCATCAGCTACTGTGGATGCAAGGGAAATAATTACTTGAAGAATTTAGTCATGTTTGATTGTCTACTAGCATGCTCTATTGGGAGGATAGAGTTGCAAGAAAGGATGTGATCGTGTAATCATGAGTATTGAAAGTTGTATTTAATTGCATAGATAATGTGAATATATCTTTAAATTTTATTGTGATGTGATAAATATAAAGTAAGTATATATCATTGTCTTTGAGATATTAACAACTTAATAGTGTTTGAATTATTGAGTGTTATAATTCTAAGATCACTTCAGTGGCAATTGTAAAAGTTGAATTGAGAATATTATATGCATGGATACTCACAAATGTTAGAAAAATAGGATCACAAAGCAATAACAAGTATACAATTAAATAATTTATCAAGATGCAAATCTTAAACATATTACAAGAGAGACGCAGATATAACGTCGTTCACCCAAGATGGGCTACGTCCACACAGAAATTTCCAGTCCTTTATTATTATACCATCAAGAAAAATGAAGGGATTCAACCTACAACAACCTCACTGTGCTTCCTCTTCACTCTCTCATGGTATCTCTTACACAATCACAGATATTGTCATACAATGCTACAATACAATACATAGTCATATTACAGTGCCTTCCTTTTATAAAGGGAATACCCTGGACCCATAAATCACCCAATATTGACCAAGTCATGACTTTGAAATACAACATTTTAAAAGGAATTGTTTCCTAAATTTACGCTACGGGGGTGTTTCCCTCGAAGCCCCACAACCAACAATCTCCCACTTGGACACTGATCACAACAACTCCACTGTTACTGCACTTGCTGGACTATGCTCTGAACCTTGGACATGGAAAATTTCTCATCTTCACCTTCATGCTTGAAGGCCAACAGAAACCGACCAGGAACTCAGTTTCTCTATGGTTACTACCTTTGTCAACATGTCTGCAGGATTCTGGCTAGTATGTATCTTTTCCAACTTTAACAGTTCATCTTCCAGAATAGATCTTATGAAATGGTACTGGAGATGTATATGTTTAGTCCTTGAATGAAAGGATGAGTTCTTTGCAAGATGAATCACACTCTAGTTGTTACTGTACAACCTTCTATTCCCCTGCTTCTTACCCAATTCCTTGATGAACCTCTACAACCAAATCATATCTTTACTAGCCTCTTGTTAGAGGAGCTAGTCGGCTTAGCCGACTAGACTCGTTAGTCAACTAATTGTAGATTAGGTCGACCTCATCAGTCATGTTGGTTTGGTGAACCAACAGGTAGTTACCATAACTGTTTTGTAAATGTATAAATAGGTTGTTGAGCCATATAAGAACTCGGTTCAGTTTTATGTATGAACCCACATGTGTATTGAGTAATATAAGTTGTTATTTTATCCATTATTCTTGTCTCTTGTATCTGTTATGATTATATGATTCTTTTTGTGTATTACCAGTAACCTTGCAATTTGAGTGATTACAACGTTGGTTATGTTGTCAGGACTACATATGCGGATGAAATGACCATGACCAAATGATCTCGGAGCAAGAGATTAAGATTTGGTGTGAGCATAAGATCGCGAACTATTTACAGAATTACGCTAGGAGAAATAGACTGACTATTGCGCAAGACAAGGAGAAGTTCTTGTCTGAGACACATGATAATTTTGTAGAGTCCGTACCACAGTCCCTAAAGAAGTTACTAGTTGAAAAATCCAGTAGAAACTAAAACGAAGAGTTACTCCAGAAACTAACAAGAGTTGGACGTACAAATCTGTTGGAGTGGTTCGAAAGAAACATAGACAAGTTTTGTGAAGAACGTGTTGTGGAAGAAAGAGTCTCTCTTGAAAGCATCGAAAAGAGGTTCTATAACGAACTCACTTAATAGTTTCTATATTCACTTATAACTCTTTTGTTTAAGTTCATGATCAACGGGGGAGCATGCCACATTGTCGAGCCTTGTCCATTATCAATTGAACCGCCATCTAACACTAACTGGGCAGAAAAGAAAAAAGCGTGGGAAAAATTGTTGCAGAAAGGGAGTGGGAGTAATTTATGAGAAAATAGACAGATCCACCCAGTCTTACTAAAGTGTCTGGTTGGCTATGGGGGGGTAGTTGGCCTTGTTTTGGGGTAGAGTAGAGGAGTTCTATATGACTGTGAAGATGCCACCACCAACAATGAAAATTCAGGCAAAGAAGGAAATAATTCAGATAGTGACTCACAAAAGCACTCCAGATTTACAAAAGATAGAAAGAGAGAAGACGAAAAAGAGAAGGGAGGAACTTAGAGAGTAGGTTGTCATGCTCCAGAGAAGAATGACCACCAGAGTGACAGAACATGAGGAGAATCTGCCAGAGTTGGGTCATGACAGACAGGAAGAGGGATTAGATGAAGAAGTGTCACCGATGGAAGAATATTTGGGGATAGAGTAGCGTGAATATCTCCCAATTATCATACCCCAAAGTGTTAGTCCTCGATCTTCAATAAATTCTAACGAGAGTGCCCAAGTGCAGGACATTGTTGAAGAAGACCTAAGACTACGAGCTGGCGAGTTCAATGTATGGAGTCGACTAGATGGTGAAGTAAATGATGTCGACCATCTTGTAATTCATCGACCAGAGGAAGGAAACTGGGTTACATTTCAGTCATACCCATCTAACCGCAGTATCCATCTACTCTACCTGGGACATGAAGGAGCACCCCTCATCCCACAACTTTAGAGAATACAGACCAGTCGGATTCGCAAAGAAGGATATCCCAGCTACTGCAGTTCAATTGGATATCAACAGAAGGAGTCGATATAGATCGACCACTTGTCGAGAACGAACTGAAAACTACAAACAAAACCTCTGACAAAGACGAAAGTTCCATCAAATATAGCTGTGAACAAAATAGGGTTATAGGGAGTATCCCACCACCCCCTCCACTGTTGCATGAAGGAGACACCGACGCCAAAGACATGGGGCATGTCTCCGCACACATCCCCCTCTACGAGGGTAATGAATATCTGAGACGACAATGGTTCGTCTGCGAGTCAACATGGGAAGCGAACGCAATAACAAATGAAGATCAACAGATGGCACAGCTCGTCGGTGCTTTGCAAAAGCGGGAATTGAAATGGTATATGACATATACTAAGAAAATTCCCAATGCAACCAAAGCAAAACTTAAGCAGCAATTTCTATCATTCTTCAAAACCCCAGATGCGAAGCATCTGGCTACAAAGAAGTTAAAAAAGGCAGTCCAGAAACCAACAGAGACTGTCTGTGAGTATGACAAAGGATTGAAAGACCTACTCAGCCACCTGGATTACAACATAGATGAGCAACTACTAATCCAATGGTTTGTTGCAGGGCTTTTACAGAAGATACAGATGCACATTAGTCTGGGCATGTTTAATACATACGAATATGCACTTACAAAGGCATTGCAAGTCGAAATGGACAAGGACTACCCGGTGGACCCTATGGACAACTGTATCGAGGAACAATTAGAAATAATGCAAAAATCACTACGGGGTATTAACCTTAAAGGCCAATACATATGGTGTACAAAATGCTTAATGACGAGACATACCAAAGTCGATTTCTGACAAGACATCAGTCGACAAGATGTACACTTTGTTCAGACAAAATGATTTTGCAACATTTGCCAGGAACATGGTCTACACGCGACAAAATATTGTTCGTTCAATCTGAAAAATGAAAAAGCTTCCTGTTGCGCAATTTGTGAATTTAAAAGCCACGCAACAACTACCTGTCATCTAAACTTGAAGAACCGACAGAACTACCACGCGGTCTATCAAAAAAATGTTGTTGCACAGAAAAATAATAATAACATTCCAAGGAATAACAATGAACATAATGAACAAAGTAATCAAAGATATGAAGGTCGAAGATATGAGCGTCGGTACGATAATAATCGTTGTGGGGGATATGCAGGTCGAGGCCAATTCTTAGGAAATAGGGAAAGCAGACCACAACGACCAATCCACTGCTACACATGCTTCAACGAAGGTCATTGGTATGTAGATTGTCCATACAAAGATCAGACCGATCTCAAGTTTTGTACTAGTTGTGGTCTTGGTAATCACTCTTTATAGGATTTTCCTACCATGCTAGACAAAATTAATAAAAAGAAGAATTTTAATGTATTGTCGTGTGTTCAAAAGTGTGATGTTATTCGTACAAAGAATTTGCAAATAGTCACTGGACAAGGTACAAAAATTGGCAATGACAATCTAGAATAAGTAAGATAAAGAACAAAGATGACTACCTTAATCCTATAAAACAAAAGCAATTATATAGGGATGCATCAAATATGTTTCAAGAATTAGCTACACAGAAAGCAAATGATGGTAGTCGAAAAAATATATCTCAAGAACTACTTAATTTAATACATAATGATAACTCAATTGTGAAATTTATTTACTTATTATACAATATAAAGAACCAATCTAGCATGAATAAACAAACTAAGAGTATTTTCATTTTAAACAAAAAAATATAAAAGCAATGTTGACCCACTTGTCGACTTATAAATTGAAGGATACCATGTTCGACAAGTTGTTCTTGACTTCGGATCCCAAGTGAACATTGTGACAAGAGATACATGGAAACAATTGGGCATACCTC
Source organism: Pseudotsuga menziesii (assembly GCA_001517045.1). Taxonomy (NCBI): domain Eukaryota; kingdom Viridiplantae; phylum Streptophyta; class Pinopsida; order Pinales; family Pinaceae; genus Pseudotsuga; species Pseudotsuga menziesii. The sequence continues at coordinate 210,863 of LPNX010747908.1, read as the reverse complement.
GACTTAGTGAATCAGGCATATATTTAAAACTAGCCAACCAAGGACTCATCGAACCTATTCAGGTATGGAGAAATGTCGACACAACCATAAAAGGAATTACCACAAAAATCGACTTTGAAATCATTAACCATGAGGAAGGATCCAGCTCCTTTCCAGCCTTAGTGAGTCGGTCATGGGGCCGAAAGATGAAGGTGTTGATTTCATTAGATAAAGAAAGGATTAAGATAAAAGGGAATGGGGAAAAAGTAATTATTCCTATTCATCCTTCACAAGGTGAACCATGAATAGAACCCATAGATGAAGAAGTCGATGTCTGGCAGCTATATCAAATACAAAACAATGAAGATTATACTGAACCAAATATATATAGAGAACTTCATTTGGGAAACCTAGATCCAGTTGGCTATAACTTCGATGCAAAATTATACAAATGGGATATGGAAAACTATGAAACTCAAGCAAGGGGATGCTGGACCATTCAGGCCATCCTAAAAAATAATACACGAAAATGTTTTTTTGTGTCCATAATACCCAAAATATTTGAAAGAAAAATTAGGGAATACCCTTCTTTAGCACCAATCAAAATAAAAGATAGACAGTCACTTCGGTATAAAGAGAGGGAATCACCAGTCCTTCACATTGAACAAGTTTCCAAAAACATAGGTGAACATAGCCGGCTTCAAAGCCTGATCGAAACTTTTACAGGTCAGGATACTCGAAAGATTTGGAGGGAAGAATCTAACAAATTAGGCACAAATACCAGTCTTCACACAAGAACAAGACCCCAAAAAACACATAAGTATATGTGAAAAGGAATGGAGAAGACTTGGTTACAAAGATGAGCGAATATGGCCTCACCTATTTCCATCAACATTAGACAATTTACCAAATAAGTGGTACAAGATGGAGGAAGCACGAGGCAAAACGTTCTTATGGAACAAACTTAAAGAAACTTCACCAAGGAATTCAAATTCATAGCGGAAGATGACAAACTAGTCAAAGCAACCAAACAGATAAAAACATTCATACAACCGACTGTTAATAACAGTTCAACACAAACTCATAGTCAACCGAAAGCATCATGTAATAATATTCGTTCAAATAAAATACCATAGTCAACAATACTTCAACTAGAAACCGATTGCATAAATGGAAAAAGCTTTCAGTGGAAATCTGATCATCCATAAATGACGAAACCAATTAGAACAATATTCAAGGTTGAATCAACTGAAAAAGAATAACCTGGTCTGATGACAGCAAAAGACTTCCCAGCATCATTTTCACAATTCAAGGAAGGAAGTCGACAAAACAATGAAAGAAAGGCGCCAGAATGGATGGACGCAAAGCTTAAAATGAAAGAATTCGACATCTTCAATGAAGATAGACCGAAAATGGAAAGAATAGATGATTACTGGAATGAGGAGCAGACAACAGAAATAGTTAACCTACTAAAATAATTCCAGGATGTCTTTGCATGGGACTATAAATACCTTAAAGGTTTAGTTCATGAAATGGGAGAAATGAATATTGATATTAAACCCAATGTAAGGCCTATAAAGAAACGGCCTTATAAAATTGCTAAAAAATATAAATAGATAGTGAAAAAAGAGATCAACAATATGTTAGTGGCTAGAATCATCTACCCAATTGACCAGTCGGAATGGGTAAGTCCAATGGTCGTACAACCAAAGAAGCATGACTCGATCAGATTGAGAATTTGTGTAGACTTCTGGGAGCTAAAAAAAGTCACCCTGACAAACCCATTCCCAACTTCGTTTGCAAATGAAATCCTAAATGAAGTTGTGGGACATGAGTGCTATTAATTTATAGATGGTTTATCAAGATATAACCAAGTACCGATCGCCAAGGAGGATCAAAATAAAACAACATTCGTGTGTGAATTCGGGTCATTCGCTTATAAAGTCATGCCATTTGGTCTGAAAAATGCACCAGCTATATTTTCAAGAATACTAGTTAAAGAATTCCAAGAATACATCTATAAAACAATGGATATATACTTCGACGATTGGATGATTTACTCAATGTTAAAAGATCACTGCAAATGGCTAAGTCTAATGCTAGAAAGATGCTGACAATTTCAGCTATCACTTAACATAAAGAAATGCATCTTGGTAACTTCTATAGGAATTTTACTAGGACATATTGTATGAAAATAAGGCATCAAGGTCGATTTCATGAAAAAAAAAATCATTCTTGACTTGAAACCCCCAGTCAATCCAAAACAATTCAGAGTTTTATTAGGGAATACAGGCTACTACAAGAATTTTATTTGCCATTAATCAAACATGGCATATCCTATAGAAGATTTATTAAAAGAAAATAATGAGTACAAATGGACTAAATAATGCGATGCATCTTGCAACACTTTAAAGAAAAAATTAGTCAAAGCACCTATTCTCTGATTTCCAAATTGGTCAATCAAATTTCATGTACACATCGACGCATCAAGCATAGAAATCAGTGCAATATTGACAAACCAAGAGATGATGGGATGGAATACCCAATCATATACAGTAGCAAAAAATTAAACAAAGAAGAACGTAATTATTCCACGACAGGAAGGGAAGCATTAGGAATGGTCTTTGCACTTCAAAAATATAGACATTATCTGTTAGCCAACCCTTTTATATTCTACACCGGTCACCAAGCATTGAAATATATAGTAAATAAATGTATACATCATGGAAGAATATGTCATTGGTTACTGTTATTTCAAGAATTTGATTTTGAAGTTGTAGTTCGACCAAGAAAGCTAAATGTTGGACCCGACCACTTGTCGTGAATTGAAACGGGGGAGGAGCCGTTAGGAGTTCAAGACGATCTACCAGATGCACATCTATTTGGAATAGAAGGTGTACCTATTGAACTAGAAGATATATCACAATTCTTAGAAAATGGACAAGCACCTGAGGGAATGAGTACCAAAAAGAAGAAAATTTTAGCAATGAAAGTTGCACCTTATAGTCTAATTAACATGTTCCTATATAAACTGGGCTTGGATGAGGTACTCTATCGATGCATTCTAGAGCATGAAAGAGATAGCATAATGCATGAAGAACACTATGTCCTAGATAGGGTCGACCACAACGGTGGATACACATAAAATTAGAGACGAAGAGTTGGACCGACTGTTGGAGGCCCTCAATAAAGAATCCAGAGTAAGGAAAGAAAGAAGACAGAAACAAATTGAAAAACTTAAAACATAATAAGTCGACTTCCTAACGAAATGTAGAGATCTGACACAACAAGTCATTCCAGTACCAAAGGGATCCGACACCAACAGACCACTGCAACATGCATACCAACTATTTGAAAGTGGTGTGTCTGGTCTTCAAACACAACTACATGAAAAGAAGGAAGAACAGACAGAACATACCTCTGTATTGTTAAAAAATCAATATATAGCATTCTTAGAAGCTCACAAAGTACTGAAAGAACATTTTAAGGAATCTATTGTCACAGAGGAAGTCCTAAGAAGTTGGGTCACCTATTATGGCCAAGTATTTTAGTAGTTGAGGAATACACGTGAGCACATTAAATCACTACAGATCTAGAGAGGAGACACAGAAGCAATGAACAAAACAATTCAAGACCAACCTATGTTAGAAACAACAAAGCTAGACAAACTTGAGAAATAAGCACACCAATGGATAACTCAAAACAATCCTAGCTTGGACAACCTCGACGAGATTCACTCGCACATGAAGAGATTACTTGACACTACAGAGGAGAAAGCACAATTTTTAGGCCCCGACATGAGTAATATTATGGACTTGTCGATACATCCAAAGGTGTCGAATTTGTTGAACGTCACAACCTTGACCATTGACATCCAAAAAGCACTCTGTAATTGGGAAGAATTTCAACACCAGTTAGTAGTTACAGCAGAAGCCATTGTGGAGATTTGCGTACATAAACGACCATCAATCAGATAGCATAGTCCATAACAAAGCAATTTTAGGAACTACTTGAAACAATTATTTTTTGTTACCTCCCCTATTTCTTCGAGACGAAGAAATATTTTGTTCCTAGGGAAGATGTTGGAGGAGCTAGTCGGCTTAGCCAACTAGACTCGTTATTCGACTAATTGTAGATTAGTTCGACCTCATCGGTCGTGAGGGTTGGGTGAACCGACAGGTAGTTACCATAACTATTTTTTAAATGTATAAATAGGTTGTTGAGCAAGATAAGAACTCGGTTCGGTTTTATGTATGAACCCACATGTGTATTGAGTAATATAAGTTGTTATTCTATCCACTATTCTTATCTCTTGTATATGTTATAATTTTATGATTCTTTATGTGTATTACTGGTAACCTTGCAGTTTGAGTGATTACAACACCTCTGTAGCAGCAACATACTCTGCTTCTGTTGTTGAAAGTGCAACAACCTTTTGCAGTTTTGAAATCCAACTTAATGTTTTCCCACCCACAGTAAATACATACCCTGTGGTGCTCCTCCTGATGTCTTTATCTCCAGCTATATCTACATCAACATATCCCTATAGAACAGTGTCTAAACCTCCAAAACATAATGCATGAGAAGTGGTACCTCTCAAATACATGAGAATCCATTGTACTTCCTTCCAATTCTCTTTACCTAGATTGTTCGTATACCTACTCACAACTCCCACTGCATGTGCAGTATCTGGTCTTGTGCACAGCATGGCATGCTCAAGCTGCCAACTACTGATGAATAGGGAACCTTGGACATGTATTCTATCTCTTCCTATGTCTTGGGACACATCTCCTTACTTGATTTGAAATGGCTGTCCAAAGGTGTACTAACTGGTTTTTCATTATGCATTCTAAACCTCCCCAACACCTTTTCTATGTACTCACCTTGAGACAATGTCAATTTGTGATTTTTCCTGTCTCTTGTTATTCTCATACCAAGGATTTTCTTTACAACACCCAAATTCTTCATCACAAATGATTTAGATAGTTTCCTTTTGAGCACATTTATATCTTGCATGTTAGAACCTGCAACAAGCATGGCATCCACATACAGTAACAAGATAGTATATATTCCATTATCTAGCCTCTTGAAATAAACACAGTGGTCAGAATGGCATCTACTATAACCATGTCATGTCATAAACTTATCAAAATTTAAATACCTCTGTCTTGGAGCTTGTTTCATGCCATACAAGCTATTCTTCAACCTGCAAACCAAATTCTCCTTCCCTTTGACCTCATGCCCTTGTGGCTGCTGCATATAAATCTATTCCTCCAAATCCCCATGGAGAAAGGTTGCTTTTACATCTAACTTTTCAAGATGCAAATATTCTACCGCCACTAGAATTAAAATTGTCCCAATTGAGGTCATTTTAACAACAGGAGAAAATATTTCATCAAAGTATATACCTTTATTTTGTGCAAACCCCTTTACAACAAGTCTAGCCTCGTACCTCTGTGTGCCTCCATATTCTTCCTTCAACCGGTAAACCCATTTATTTTGCAATGATATTTTTCCTGCAGAAAACTCAACCAAATCCCAAGTCGGGTTTCTTACCAATGAGTCCATCTCCTCATTCATTCCTTGTTCCCACTTCTTTCCAGTTTCTACCTACATTGCATATTCATAACATCATGGTTCACTAGAATCAGTCATCAATAAATAATACATTGAAGGAGAGAAATGTTCATGGGGTCTACTTAACCTGGTAGATCTTCTTACATTTGCAGGAGTTTGAGATACATGTTGTTGCTCTTGATTTTCTGGTGCCTTTGGAACTTCATTTTCTTTGATTTCGTCAAGCACTGTGTACTCTATGTTTCATTTTTCCTCTTTCTTTCCCTACAACTTATATTTGCACATAACCTTTTCAATGAATACTACATCTCTACTCCTAATGATTTTGTGATTTTCATAATCCCATAAGAGATAACCAAAATCATCAACCCCGTATCCAATAAAGGTACATTTCTTGGATTTACCCTCAAGCTTTGTTCTATTTTCTTTATCAATATGGACAAATGCTTCATAACCAAAAGTTCTCATAAATGAGTAGTTTACCTTTTTACCTATCCATGTCTCCTTTGGAATTCCACCATCCAAAGCGCTTGAAGTCCCTTTGTTTATTAAATAAAAAGCAATATCTACAACATCATCCCAAAACTGTACGGGTGACCCTGCATGCAATCTCATACGTCTTGCACGCTCCATGATCGTTTTGTTAATCCTTACTAACACACCATTTTCTTGTGGTGTTCCAGGGACTGTCTTCTCTCTGTGAATCCCATTGTATGAATAGTAACTATCAAATTCCTTGCTGCAGTATTCACCTCCATTATCAGATGTGAGACATTTCAACTTTTTTCCTCTCATTCTAAACCAAAGATTTTTAATTCTTAAAATTATCAAACACATTTGATTTCTATCTAATGCAATAAGCCCAAATTTTTCTAATTACATCATCAATAAAAGTAACATAATAACAAGAGCCAACAAGAGATTGTACATGAGTCAATCCCCATACATATGTATACACAAGCTCTTACTTTTCACTCTTTTTTTGTTTCCCAACCTTGAGAAATCTAACTTTCTTATGTTTTCCATAAACACGGTTCTCATAGAATTACAAACTTACCTGCTTCAAATCTGGAAGCAATTTCCTTGAGTGGAGAATCTACATCCCCTTCTCACTCATGTGGCCAAGCCTATGATCCCACAATGTTGTACCTATTTTTGTGGAAGCTACAAAGATAGAATAATCAGTATTATGAGGATAGAAATACAATGTACCTATCATATCTCCTTTTGCTATTACCAATGCTCTTTTAGTGATCTTCCACCATGTTTTTCCAAATATAAACAAACAACCGCTATCTCCCAACTGCCCTATTGAGATCATATTTCTTTTCATAGCAGGAATATTCCTTACATCTTTTAGTAGCCATTCATTTCCATTATTTAAATTAATCCGTACCTTACCCATTCCAACAATTTTATATGGTTCATCATCCCCCAATAAAACATGTCCAAAATCACCTAGAACATAATCATGAAAGAATTTCCTATGGGGTGTAGCATGAAATGAAGCCCCTGAATCTACTACCCGGTAATCACTAATATTATCTAATGTAAGAATCAAATCATCTTGTAACACATCACCTGCTACATTTTCTTCCTGAGTAGTCTCTTGTTCCACGTCTCCTTTCTTCTTTGGATCTCTACAATCTTTCTTCATATGTCCTTTCTTACCATAGTTCCAACACTCTATCTTTCCAAATTTGGACTTGGATCTTCCCTTTCTAGACTTGCTGCGATTACATGGGCTCCTTCCTCTCTCCTTTTGTCTTCCCCTTCTCTCCATGGTCAACGCATTACCTGATGTCTCACCTATGCTTTTTCTTCGCATTTCCTCACTAAGAATAACACCAACAACATCATTAAATTTAAGAGTGTTTGAACCAGGGACAAAGTTACTTACAGCCATGACCAAGATATTCCATCTTTCTGGAAATGAGCATAATATTAGAAAAGCCCTAACCTCATCATCAAAGTTTAGTTTTACAGAACTTAGCTAACTAGTAAGCATATTAAATTCATTTAAATGGCCAGCAACAGATCCAACTTCTGACATATTCATATTAAATAAACGCTTCATTAAAAATACCTTGTTGGAATCCAAGGATTTTTCATAGAGATTAGCCAATGCACTCACCACACCTTCTATTGTATTTTCTTTTGAGATATTGAAAGCCACCGGTGAAGCCAGGCACAACCGTATTATTCCCAGTTCCTTTCCGTCAAGAACCTCCCATTCTTCATCCTTCATGGTCATTGGTTGTTTTGTTTTTCCACCCAACGGTAGGTACAAATCCTTCTGGTACAGATAGTCCTCCACTTGCATATTCCATAACTGGTAGTTTTAGCTGTTAAGTTTTTTGACCCTAAACTTTCCTTCTTCTGCCATTGCTCCCACTCGAATCATGAACCCTTCTTTCCTGCTAGTTTACCAGCCAAATAGACATTTTGGATCTTCTACCAATTGTTAGAAAAACAGGATTGCGGAGCAATAACAATTATACAATTAAATAATTAAACAAGATGCAAATCTTAAACACATTACAAGAGAGACATAGATATAACTTAGTTCACCCAAGATGTTATACTTCCAAACAGAAATTGTCAATCCTTTATTATTATACCATCCAACAAAATGAAGGGATACAACCTGCAGCAACCTTGTTGCACTTCCTCTTCACCCTCTCACGGTCTCTCTTACACAAGCACAGAGGTTGTCATACAATGCTACAATATAATACATAGTCGTATTACAATGCCTTCATTTTATAAAGGGAATACCATGGGAAAATACCACGGTTTTCCCAAATACCATGGGCCCGTAAATCACCCATTATTGACCAAGTCATGACTTTGAAATTACAACATTTTACAAGGCATTGTTTCCTAAATTTTCACTATGGGGGCACTGCCCCTGAACCCCCACTAGGGGGGGATCCCAAACAATTCTCCACCCCACCTTGGACCCCCATGGTGACTATAATGGGGGGAGGAATCCCCCCCCACACCCTCCCGTGAGGTACTGGTATCCCAACATGACTGAAATAACATCTTTGAATCAGGAAGATCAAGCTCCACAACCAGCAACAAATTGTTGGTTGATTGGAAATTTCATGTTGTAGGTGGAATTGTCTTGGGTAGGGAAATGTGTGTAAGTTCATGATAAATACTTGAAGATACTGTGCACAAAATCCAAAGATATTTTGAAGGAACTTATGGTTGTGAAATCTGAGTTTTGTAGGGAACATAGTTGTAAATTTGAAATTTAAAATTTTTGCTAGTCACATTACTAATGAATGTTTGGTTGATCCAGAATTGTATCAAGAGGACATGTTATATGTGGATATCCAGGTTATGGCAGCAAGTATAAAACCATAATGGAAAAACTGATACCACTTATAAGATCCAAACAATATGATCATGCCCTCATGGTTAAATGAATCTAGTTTTTGTAGGAAACATAATTACACATTCATAATTGAATTTGATTTTAATGTTATTGATTGTTTTGTTGTTTGTGAATTGTGTCAAGAGAATACATTGCAGTAAGACCATGTGATATGTCCTGCAAGGTCCAAACATCATGATAAGAAACTCATATTTGATAAATCTAGTTTCTGTATGAAACATATTTGAGAAATTCTAATTAAAAATATTAAGATGACATCTCATGTGAACCACGGGCTTGTATGTAATGCAGGTGAGATGGTGAAAATATGTTATTGGAGAAGATGTTGGCTATTGACGGTAAAAATGACAAGTATATGTCAAGAGTGGCTTGGGTTTGAGAAACTCTGTAAAATTCTTTGCGTGTGCTTATCTCTTTGTAATGTCATTAAACCTAGTAAGAGCATGGGTACTCGAGGCTTGCATGGGTATTGGTAACCTTTCTATTTTCACACTAAAGATAATTCGAGGGATGGATATGCCTGAGGTACTATGTAGCAGAGAATGGATACCATCCTTCTGTTTTATGAGTGGCAATTGTGGGGTCATGTTAGCCTGTAGTCAAGTGAGTTACCTATGGAATTCCTGGAAGGAACCATTGGTTTGCATAGGATAAGGGGGCATGTAGTCTTATTATTTTTTATTGTCTGGTAAACCCAATAGAGGTGTTGGCTTCACAATGGTTTTTGTATGGTTGATAGACCAAGTTAGAGATCTATATTATCATACTAGTTAATGGAATGCCTGACAAACCTAGTTGGCATAGTTTCTTGGCACTGGTTATTTGAATGTTGTGTTACAGCCAGCGTGATGGATTTAAAAAAAAATTATATGTATGCATAGGTGATCCAAGGATTGAAGAAAATTGGTTACCTTTTGATGCACACCCTAAAGAGAACTAGAAGGGTGGGTACACTCAAGGGACTATATAGTAGAGAAGAGATACCATCCTTGTGTGGGGTGGGTAGGTCTTATGGGTGCCATAGTCGTCTGAAATCAATGTGGGATACCTATGGATATGAAGGAAGATTCTTATGCATATAAGTATTTGGTTTATTTTGCATCTTCTTCCTAATTTAATGTAAATATACATAGGTATATGATTCAGCTATTATTATGGAAATCTTGTTAAGGGATTAATCCTATGAGAACAACTTTGACATGTGAACTGACTCATTGTTTGAGCATAGCTATAGCTGGATGCAAGGACCTTGAATGAATCTTAAGGATATAGTTGGACATGTGATTGTTCTAAAAATCCTAGTAGGAGTAGCTAAATATTGAAAAGAGATCCAAGGGATGCTGATGAACATAAAGAAAGGAATCATGTGAGCATTTGGACAGTGAAGAGAAAGTCTTCCAAGGCAAGGAAATGATGTGCACATCAAGGATGGTGTTATTCCAGGGGGGGGGGGGGGGGGGTATTATAATATCCCCAATTTTGACTTGCAATGTATTTAATCAAAATTATGTAAATGATGTAAATTTTTTAGTATTTAGTATGGAGCTCAAGTCCAAGGAACAACTAGTGAATGGCTAGGCATGTATGATGTAAATATTGTTATTTGGACTATATGGTTGTATTTTCATGCTAACCCGAGATGCATGGAAATATTATGTTGCATAAAAACTAAAATGGTACAAGATGATTGTGTAAAGAGAACTAGAGGGGATGTGATTCCACCAAAGTGGAAGAGGAAAGGGGGCCTATGGGAGACTAAATCCTTTGTTGCAAAGTGTCAACCTTAAAACTCGTCAAAATTCTACCATGTGCTTGAATATTCTAATTACCTCATTTTTTACTATTGAACCCAATCATTGAAATCATGTGTGAGGTTGGTGGGAAAAGTCACCTCATGGAGTTATTGAAGCATGGGGCTAAATTCACTTTTGCGATAGTTATATCAAATGTCATAAGTTAGTATGTTAGGATCCCTTTCTTCTATGGCTAGAAGTTATGTTAGTTGTATTTTTAGCATTATCTCATATCCCTTTATTCAATCCTGATTCTCTCATTCTCTCCATAAAGATACACTACGCAAAGCTCTTCATTGAGTTTCATAACCATTACCAAACTATGTATAACCCAGGAATCTAAATTTAGAGACAAATCTACAGAATTGGAAGGGGAAATAGATGGTTGTGGGTATGTAGAGAGGTTGGGAAACTTAGGAAGCCATGAATTGGGGATACATGTGGTTCTCCAACAACATACATCAAATTTGTCTCCTTCTATGCACACACTAGAAGAACCTGACAAGATGGATCAGCTAAGAGAACCGTGTATTGGTGAAGCAGATTCCTAATCCTACAAGGGTGTTGTGTGGGGTAGGTATTATGGGATCTAAGGCTGTGAGGGTTGAGTGAGATCCTTATAGATATTTGTATCAACATTTAGTTAAGCATAAGAATTAAAGAGTTTGTGGGCTAAGAGAGATAATCATGTAGGTGTTTCCTTTGCCCTGGTGGCCTCATAACCCAGCTTTGGGGTGGCCTCTAAGCAGAAAGAGTATATATTGGACAAAGAACTTACAACTATGTGGAAAACTGCTCTTATACAACTAGTTTTTTGGATCTATGTTGTTTAAAGATAAGTATTCTCTTGATTTTGAATATGCAATGTTTTTATTTGATGCCTACAATGATTATTCTAGTAATTGCATGTTATATGTGTGTGGATAGAGTTTATTTTCGTTGTGTATATCTATTTATGTTTCTACCCGCGTATTTTTTTGTTATGAATTCATAATATGTCTATGGGACGAAATTTAAAAGTTGATAACTAGTTAACGTCCCCTCCTATTGGTTGGATTTGGTAAAGGGGATGTTACATGGTTCTATGGGAAACATTTATTGCCATGACGTCTTTGTTCAATGGAGACAACTCCCTATAGTCATTGAGGACTACCCATATGTGGGTATTGATTACCATTATGACCCAGGTTTATGTTAGACACCAAGGCAGGCATGGGGGATGTAGTATCCCCAAATCATATTTCAGAGATACTAACTCCAGACAAAGACTTGATGCATAAAATTGTCAAACTAGGTGCTAGGAAATTACTAGTTTTGATTGGAAGGACTCAAACTGAAAGGATTCTTCACAAAATGAACTCAGAGCTCTGATATTAATGTAATGTCCCTGATTTGTAATCATATCAGAATATTATCTTTGATATAATTTTTATACAAAATATTACATGAAAAAATGCATTCAATCAGAGATCTCTTGAGACTAGAAAATATGGGAAATTGGTTGATACTTTTGCAAACAGGGCAGCGGGCTGTGGATAGAAATAAAGGAAACTTTTAGAAATGATAAATTAGATTCCATAACACATTTATATTTGGGACCATTTATTTTTCAGAATCAGCATCCACTGAAACCTACTCCCATGCTTCTGTGTCACCCAACTGTGAAACTAGGAAGACTTTGTCAAATCCAACCAAATAGGGGATTTGGTATGGTACATAGGTGTTTTATGACTAGTAAAAGGTATTTAAAAAAATTTCTACAGTCAAGAACATATCTGGAGTGATCTGGGGTTGTTTGGGAAGAATTGGGAAAAACTGGCAGTTTTGGCCCAGGGAGGCACTGCGTAAAGAAGGTAGCCCAAACATGATACAACCTCAACTAAAACTATGTATAAAGGTTGGTATGGATAGTGGGGATAGTGAAAAACATATATAAACATACATAATTAAAATTGGATATACATAACTCTTATAATTACAAAAATTGTAAGACTAGTTAAATTTAACTAGTCAACTAGCTAGGGTGTACAATAATTCATGAATTTCGTATCAGAATGAAATAAGAGATGATAGTGTAGTTTAAAATAGGTAAATACATAATCATTCATCATATCAGATCCTTTAAAACTCCTATCATGGGAATTATATTTCTCCCATTACATTTTACATTCAAATGCCCCATTAGTTGGGCACAAAAATCACTCATGTGCATTTAATCATGGTATCTCTACGGGATAGAACCTTACTATCACATACAGATAAGAAATAGTTAGAATCAGTTACAGAGGTCACTATATGAAATCAGAGCAAATAGTTAGAATCAACTACAGAGGTCACTATCATAAAGGAGCAATTTTTTTGGCTATTTATAGATTTTATGGCTATTTATAGCTGTTTGTGGCTATTTTTAGAATTTGTCTAAAAATATGTAACTTAATCCCGGTTAAGGGATTGGAGTATTTTTCTAATTTGGGTTAACAGATTAGGGTATTTGGATGTTGCGGAATACCTATATTTTGTATTGTGAGGATTTCATAATGTAATGAAGAGAAAATAGAAGGTGTGGCTCCAAGGTTTTCTTGTTTTCCCAGTTAAGGGTTTCCAGGGTAAATCTCTGTGTTTATGTGTGAATGATGTGTTGTGATCTCTATTTTGCTCAAAAGAATCTGTATGCTTTGCTTCTCTGCATAGGTTTAAAACTTACACTGAGCTGATCTAGCAGATGAAGAGGGTGAGAAATCCTATATCTAGGGCTTTCGATTTCTAGGTCGATAGTATTTTGGGAGGATATATCACAAAAATTGCATTTGACATGATAAAGTCATACAGTGAAGCAAAAATAGAATTTTTCCAAGGTCTTAGAGGTCACTATCTGAAATCTTTGAAACTGTGGATTAAGATGTTGGTGTGTGAAAAAGGGATCTTGAGAATGGATTCTCACGAGTAAATATTTGTGTGCGGTAAGCCAGGATATGTCGTAAGAAAGATTGCGAGCAGAATGGGTGGGGATAAACTAAGATGTTTTATGGTAATAATGAGACTGAACTAGAAGGTGGACACCTAAGGAGTGGAAAAATATTTTAGCCGGGAAAAAGAAGAAGGACTGTGAGAAGAAGAGGAAGTTGTGGTGCGATCGGAGGAGAGGCCTATGAATTGGCATCGCACCTTGACGAAGGATCTTGTGAAGAGGAGTACCAACTTATATCTGAAGAAGCCAAAGAAGCACTAGATCCATATCAAGATTACGGCATACCCGTGAACCCACGTACATCACCTGGGGTAAGATATAAAAACATATCCAGCCAGTGGTTTTCCTAATCAGACTAACAATAATTGTGGAAATAGCAGTCGGGGAACTCCCACTAGCATAATCTTTAGTTTGACAAAACCAAGAGTAGGCATAATGGATGGGAATGATATAAAGCTACCAATATTTAATGGTATTGGGTTAGAATACCTTGAGCAACATCATTTTCTATGCAAAGTAGTATGGTCTGTGTGATAGGACCAAGATGAGTCCACCAAGAAAGCTCGGATGATCACAACCCTTAGAGGTCATGTGTTGGACTCGTACATGAAATTCTTTGTGGTTTCAACAGGAATCCTGCAGAAGACATTAGATCAAATCCAAACAAGATTAATAGATGAGTTCAAGAAGCCGAAATCTGAGTCGTAGTGTATTATGGAAATAAAAGAAATTAAGAGATTACCTACGGAGTCTGTTTGGGACTTCGACCAAAGATTCAAGACTTTGATGGCTAAAGTAAGTTTCAGATGTCAGACGTCCAACACAAACAATGGTTTATTGCGACTTGTTACTGCACATTCGTATTCCTCTGATGCAGCAAAAGATCGTATCAAAGAGCGAGGCTCTTGAGCTCGCCATGAAGTTAGAAGCCTCATCGGTCTGAGAGACTGGAACAAGAATGATGCATATCCAGTCACAACTTGACAACCTTACATTGCAACTTTAGTACATCAAGAAAGGAAAGGAAGTATAAGAAGAACCATGGTGTACCAGATGCAGAACATAAGGACATCATAAAGACAACTGCTTGACGTTTATGAATTATGTCTCATCAGGAGCACTGAATTCGATGAATACACAAGGGATGCCTTGGTAGAATATGGTAGACTAGAGGACATCGGTCAGAAGAATGCTATACTTATAGAAAATTGTAAATGCACCAGCTAGTATATACTATAAGTTATGTTGGTCAGTGGGCCACATTGAGAAAGATAGAGCATATCAACTGTTGCAAGAGAAAATAATCGACACATACCTGATGAAGAATGGCGAACAGATGTAGGTTGAGTGAGCACATGCACAATTTCTCTAAAACTAGTACCCTCAGGATCAATATCTACAAACACAATACCCTCAACCCAGGGGGGTGGAATTTTTAGAGGTCGAGGATGAGGAGGAGGATTTGGTCACGGAAGAGTCCAAGTTATATGTTATAATTGTGGATAGCTTGGACACTTTGCCAGGGACTGCACAAATCCTAATACCACCTATTCATATCGTAAATATTTTGACCATACTGTCAAAGAATGCCCTCGGTTGATTGTGAAATGGCAGGCTAAGAACATGGGAAATTAGAACCCACCTTAGAATCCCAATCCGAACATACAAAAGATATTTGTTGAACCAAGAGATCCAAATATTGTTGTCATAACCAAAGGAGGTGTTGCGACGGGAGCAGATCAAGAAGCACCATATGGACAACCGAGAGTGCGATCGACAACACAAAAGAAAGCACCATTCAATGTCCAAAGATAAAAGGATATTCTTGGATGCTCGGCATGAGTTCGTCAACAAAAATCAAGCGTCGACTTCTTCTGTTGAACTAAATGAAGGACCGATATTGGAGATGCCTCAACGATTATACCAGTTGTTCTAGAAGAAACTTACATAAAAGGTTAGTAAAATGAAGGAATTATTTAAGAGTTGTTTAAAACTAATACAACATAAAAACATTGTAGCAGAACTGACGTCTTTGATAGATAAACCTCAAGAAGATGTGAGATTGAAAAGGATGGTTAATCATATTGGGAAAATATTGAAAACTGGTTGGGAACTAAGAATGACTGCCCAAATAGGAGATTATGACATGGAATATATTATTTTGGACTTGGGTTTGGATGTGAATATTCTTACTAGAAAAACATGGGAGAGTATAGGAAAGTTGAGACTAGTATGGTCTCCTATCCAGGTAAGACTAGCATGTCAGTCGAAGGTTTTACTTATAGGTTGACTAACTCAGGCTTCTGTCGAGATAGAAGGACTTCACACTTATGCATACTTTGAGGTGATCATCATTGTTGATGATACCAATCCATATCATGCGCTTTTGGGGATCGATTGGGTCTTTGGTAATCAAACTATTATCAATTTCAAGAAGAGGGTACTAACATTTGAAAATGAAGCGTTGAGGGTGGTCGCACCACTTGATCCTCTATAAGGCCAGTGGTATGTCGATCAGGTGAATAGTGAAGGGTAAGGTGGATATCTTGACCATATATATAACATTACGTTTGCAATGTATGATTATGTGAATCCAACGAATGACAAAAACGTAGTTGGTGAAGCGTTAGTTCCTACACATCCGATTCTGGAGAAGCTTTGGAAAACTGGCAGAACCGATTGCATGAAGTGTCAATGAGAAAATGTGCAAGAATTACAAAATTTGTGCGATGGGTAGGTATCAAGGTATATGATCTACCTAGATATGAGGGTTTTCATAACCTGAAATATTTTTTGACATAATTTGAAGAAAAAGTAACAGAACCTCGACACTTGATAGCTTTGGAATTTGCATTGAAGGCTACACCTTCCAGATGGTGGGTAGCGCATAAACAGTCTATCTCAGAATGGCCCCAATGTCAGAGATTGATGGAAGTCTTATTTGGAGAGAAGGTGATGTACACTGACCATAAATACACGGGACTGACTAGTCTTGTTGAGCACATTGAGCATTGTCATGAGACATGGGAATCATGTCTGTGACAGGAATGGGCCCATCAATTTGTACAAACATTATATATGATACCAAGGAACTGGTATACATTAGTGGAGCTACGATGGGGAATAGTAGAATGGGAAGAATTAGTTGTCAGCTTCACCTATACGTTCGAATTTGCTGATGATCATCCTTCAGATGATGTTGCTCTACAAGTAATCAAGACTAAGATATTTGAAGATATTCCTACATCAACGACAATTTTTTTCCAGAGCAACATGGTAGTCCAGCACTGGATGGAGTGCTATAATGTAATAAGTGAACCTGATGATGATGATCCCTGTGACATAAATATTCTTGAGTCTGAAGCTACTCGCGCTGTAGAAGGATCATGGTTCTCAAGCGACAAGTTTCTGAATTCGTTAAAGATAATAAAAAAAGAGTAAGCTTTGGCTCTCCAGAGAATCCAAAATTTTCCAATATTGGAGATTATTGGGACGATAAAACTGTTGGAAAGATTACAAACCTCCTACATGAGTTTCAATATTTGTTCCCCACTAAGTTTTTTAAAATGAAGGGAATTGTCGGGGACCTTGGAGAAATTAAGATTCCATTGAAGCCCGATGTAAACCTATTAATCAATGACCATATCGACTCAATACGCGGTACAAAGAAAAGGTTAAGACAGAGTTAGATTGAATATTGGATGCAGATATCATAGAACCTATTGAAGAATCTGAGTGGATCAATCCGATGGCAGTGCAAGATCAGAAAACTGTTGGTGAAGTGTGTATCTGCGTTGATATGAGAAAACTAAATGATTCCTTCTTGCACAACCTATTTCCAACCTCGTTTACAAATGAAGTATTGGAGAGTGTCGGGGGTCAAGAAATCTATTCCTTTACCGATGGATTCTCTGGTTACCATCAGATCAGAATTGTGAAGGAGGATCAACACAAAACAATCTTTGCGACAGAGTGGGGATGTTTCCAGTAAACAGTGATGCCCTTTGGACTTTGAGAATGCTCATGCTATCTTTTCCAGGATAGTTGTGGTTGATTTCAAATATTTTATTCATAAGTTTATTGAAGTCTATTTTGATGGCTGGATGGTCGTTGGGCTCATAAAAGATCTGATTGAGAGCCTCATAATGATGTTGGAACGATGTCGACAATATCATATTTATTTGAATATAAAGAAGTGTAGTATTGTGCCCCTTTTGGAATTATATTGGATCATGTGGTTTGTGGCAATGGAATATTGGTGGATCCTGCTAAAATTGCGATCATTGTCGACCTACCACCACTCGCGATAGTAAAGTAGTTAAGAACAACTTTGGGACATATAGGGTACTATCAAAAATTTATTAGAGGTTATGCAAAGGTGACTGCTCCTATGGAGAAATTATTGAAGAAAGAATTTAAGTTTCGGTGGAGTGAACAATGGCAAGAGAGTTTGGATGCTCTGAAGAATAAGATGGTCACAACACCCATATTATTTTTTTCAGACTGGAAGAAAGAGTTTCATGTACATGTCGATGCATCACCTGTCACACTCGGCGTTGTACTAGCACAACCTGGCTAAGGTTCTATTGATCATCCTATTTCCTTTGCTAGCAGAAAATTATCAACAATAAAGAAGAAGGCTTATCTATGGTATATGTGCTTCAAAATTTTTGACACTATATATTGGGTGGACATTTCAAGATGTACACTGATCATTCTGCATTGAAATATTTGGTTAATAAGGCAGTGTTGGGGGAGAAGATCTGTCGATGGCTTATCCTTTTCCAGGAATTTGACTTTGAGATCATTGTTAAACCAAGTAGATTAAATTAGGGACTAGACCATCTGTTGAGGCTAGAAAGTGGAGAAGAACTGGGTAATCTCGACAACAATCTTCTCAATGCACAATTATTTGCAGTCAAGATGTTTAATGATCATTATAGAGATATTATACAATTCTTGAGGATGGGATATGCATCATTTGGATTCACTACGGTGCAAAATAAACAATTAGTTGTACAAGCCGCAAATTTCCAATTGATCACTGAACAGTTATACAAAATGGGACGAGATGAAATTCTTCGTCGTTGTGTATTGGAACATGAGCGACCAATGGTATTGAATGAAGCACATGCCGGTGTCGTGGGAGGCCATTATGCTGGGAAATCTATAGTGTAGAAGATGTTACAAGCAGGATTGTGGTGGCCTACTTTGCATGTGGATGCTTGAGATTATTGTCGCAGCTATGATATCTTCCAGAGAACTAGAAAGTCATCATGACGAGATGAAATACCACTAGTACCTCGTATAACTTTATAGGAATTTGAAAAATGGGTTGTTGATTATGTTAGACCTATTAATCCTCTATGGAAAAGAACAGGTGCACGATACATTATCATTGCAACATATTATTTGACTAGATGGGATGAAGCAACACAAGTAAAGGATTGTAATGTTGTGACTGCTGCCAGATTTTTGTTTGAAAATGTAGTGACTCTATTTTGGTGTCTGAAGATTTTGATAAGTGATCAAGGCACACACTTTGTGAATCAATTGATTGACATTTTAACTGAATAATTACAAATTCAACACCGAAAGTTGACGCCATATCATCCACAAGCGAATCGTGTTGTTGAGGCATTCGATAAAATCATGGAGAATGCATTGACAAATATCTGTAATGTTCAAAGAGATGACTGGGATTAGAAAATATCTGCAATGTTATGGGCATATCACACCACCTCTAAAAATTTGTCAGGCCAAACTCCATTTCGACTGGTTTATGGACAAGAGGTTATCATACCGATGGAATATATTGCACTAAGTCTAAGGATAGTTGTGATTACTGAAATGACTGATGTTGGCGTTGTCGAAGAAAGATTGTTGCAGCTAGTCCAGTTGGAGGAAGAGTGCTTTATTGCATGCTATCATCAAAATATTGAGAAGGTGCGACAAAAAGCTTGACACAACTGTACATCAAGAATAAGCAATTTCACATTGTAGATCTTGTTCTCTTATATGGCAATAAGCTTTTGAAGCATCCTCGCAAACTTAGAACACATTGGTTGGGACCATATATTGTTGTTCAAATCATTGAAGGAGGGGCGACATAATTGCAGAAGTTAGATGGTACACCTTTCAAGGGATTGGTGAATGGAAGTTGGCTAAATCCTTACCAAGATAGCCACAATTTGGTCGATTGAGAATTTTAAAAAAAATGAGAAAAGAGAAAAGAGAAAATAAAAATAAAAGACAAAAAGTTGCAAATTTATGAGTGTTGTTTATGGGTGTTATTTCAATGAAAATTATGAGTGTTTTTTCTTTATGAGTGTTTGGTCACAGAATTTCTGTCTGTTGCAGAAGAAAAATGGTCATAGACTTTTTGTTTGTCGCATAAGATGAAAAGTGTCGCAGACTTTCTGTCTGTCGGAGAAAAAGAAAAGTGTCACAAACTATCTATCTAGGATCGAAAAAGAAGAGTTATCACAAGTAAAGAACTGCTATCGTAGGCTCTATACCTGTCGTAGGAAAATAATTTTAGTCGCAAGTGACTGCTGGTTAGCAGTTAATGTGAGGATGTGAGAGATTTTGGCAACGTACTTTTTGGTCACTTCTGCTTTTAATGCATGATAACTATAGTTGAACTGACAGGAAAAGTGATGGTTTAATTGGAGGTTTCCTTGTAATTATTAAAAAGATTGCTCCATGTGACGGAAATCGCTGCCACCTTTCCATTTATTGCAAGATCATGCGAACAAACAACCGAGTAAACATATATCATCTTCACACCGAAGTTTGTTATTTCATTACATCCAATTGATCGCACGAATTGTTTGTCTGCAACTGTAAAGTCGAATCTATTTTTCATAGAGTATGGTCATTTCCATCTCCAGTACGAGCACCATTTAAGAATCAGGTCTTGAGATTCTGTCGCCTACGCCAATCACGGAAGACACCGCAAAAGTGGTCTCATAGTTACCAAGAGTTGCAGAACCTGTTTCATAGTCCCCAATGATTCCTCCAATGGTTTTACGACCAAACCCGCTTGATACATCAAAGAAGAAGCGATCTACTAGTCGAAAACTGTGAGCAACAACACCTCCACCAGACGACGAAGCAATAAGAAATGCATCCTTGTTTCCAGATTATGTCCCGCTGAGGCCAACAGATGCACCTAAGGTCATAATTGAAAAAAATGCCAGATATCCATAGGTCGCACCAGTAGTGCCCAAAGGAGTGCTAGTAACGAGGAGCATGGGAAGAACCACCAAACTACTAAGGGATAGATGTTCCAGTCTAATGTCAAGGAGCTCGATACCATAATCTATGGTTCAACAAAGAGAAACCTGAGTGGAAGTGGGATAATAATGTTGAGTTTTATCTATGAGCCGAGGCAGTCCGACATTTTGTCAGAAAACAATCGTGAATAACAGAGGAAACTGTAAAGCGGTTTCATAATATTATAAGATTTTTTGTCAGGGCTCATCAAATCTTTTTGGAGTCGCAACAAGACCCATAGAAGCAATGTTTGGCCACACAATTTCAATAATATGTTGCTGAAATGGAGTCAATCATTCAATACTGGCCTGCAGAGTGGAGAGTTCTTATTGCAGATGATCAGTTATTTGCAGAAGAAGAGTCGTGACAGGACGACCCATCTACAAATAAGAATGGAGACCAAGGAGGAGATCCACCAACAGAAGAGAATCTACAGATATCTCCCCCTCACAGTCAAGATGAGTCTAGAACAATCCCAAAAGATCCAACATTGGGAGATAAGAGAAAACACTCAACAAAGTCTGAGAAGAGCCAGAAGAAAAGGAAAATCGACCCGTCATTTGGAGTTGTCGGCCTTATTAATGATGATTACACCCTTCTAACAAAAAAAATGGAAGAAGTCACCAAGGAAAGCTGGCAAAAAATGGACGAGTGACATACAAAATTAACAAGCAGCATAACTGACTTACTGCAGGAACTTTGTATTCCAGTGAAAGAAGTACGAGTGGCGGTCAACCAAACACCATACTCGACTATGTTGTTGGACCAAGCTGACCCATATGAAGAACGACCTATTGATGCATCAACACCAACTCCACCAATAAGGATTCAAGTATTGGGTCAAGAAATTGATTTAGGCACACTAAAGTTGAACACCATGGTCAAGGACCTTGGTCATGTCACCATGGAATTTTCTGCTCTATTGTTGTATGATGTGCATGCTATTCATAATGTTGCAGTAGCAGAAATGAAGACCAAAGTGTGTGCATTGGTTAATCAGATCAAGTCATCCCACAAAACTGTCAAGAAACTGAAGAATACAGTCCAGACCATGTAACAACAAGCAAAAAATTTGCAGGAGGACAGGCATCGACCAGATGCGACTGTCACACTAGCTTGTAGCAGTTTTGCAGATAAAAGCATTGCAGAAGAAATGTTTTCAGAAGACAAAGTCTTTCAACTTGGTGAAGTAGTTGAGAACCTTTATAAGCGGGTTTCAGAGCTGGAATCACAAGTGAAGCCTAGTACACCTCCAGAAGTACTGGAAGAATGAAGAAAAGTAACAACTGAGGATGCGACAAAGATCGAAGAGGTGGAGGCACTTTGTGCCAAAGTGGTCGAGCAAGTTTCTCAGTCATGTTTGATCGACGATGAAGAATTGAAACAAGTAACAGAGCAGTTGCATACCACTGAGGCAAACTTCAATAAGATGAAGAACGATATAAAGAAGTTACCAATGACTCAAAAGATGGGCAAGGCTGTTGATATGAAGAAATTACAGCAGTAGGTAGCAAGACTCTGGATGCATCAGCAGAAAAGGACCGAACAGGTCGCAGACTTTCAAGCGGAAGTTGAGAAAGTTACAAGTATCATTCAACTTGTACATGAAAAGGTGCGACAATCCTTGGAGTCGACAATACTACCAATTTCGAAACACATTAGTTTCAAAATTATGGAAAAATTGAAGATAGTGGAAGAGGAAGTGCGATAGGAAACTGAACAGGTAGTTAAGATCTTTAAAGATTTTCAAAGCAAGGTCACAATAATGGAAGTTTCAGACTGATGTGGCTCGGGATGAGCCACAAGTGGGTGTTGGGGGCCTTTTGGCCCTAGGAAAAGACGAGAAGAAAGAACTAGAATAATGATCACAAAGATGAACATTTTGATCACAAGATGAGGAAAAGTCACGACGGAAGGAGCCACGACAAAAGAGGAATAAAGCAGTTGAAAAGTAGAGTTCGACTGATTTTGGGGAAATAGTTAATTAGATTAACATCTTGCTTTTAGTAATAAATCATGATTGTATTTTGGGTCGATAGTGCCTATTTTTAGATATAACTGAATGTATTAAAATAGAAAGACAGTCTGTCGACTGACAGTTGAGAGTCAATCGATGGTTGAATCAAGAATTGTAAAAACAGAAAATCTTATAAGAGTTTGAACCCAAGTTGTGTGTGGGTTGGTTGTTGTTGGTTATTGATTGATCGATCAAAGGAAAAGAGAGAATTGATAATGGTTGTGCGCAGATCGACTATTCAGAAAGAGAGTGAGAGAGAGAGAGACCAAAACTAGAGAGCATGAGATGAGATATGAATATATGAATTGTAAAGAATATTAAAAGAAGAGTCTGCAAGTTGAGTGTGCAGACTAAAGGTGCCAAACCAATTCTCATGCCAGATCAAGAGCACCTTTGAGGTTTTCACCGGATGGGTTCCCGGATGCGTGTTTTAATGTTTGTATTATGTCGAATGCATATTTAATGTAAATGAGCTTATCTGAATGTGTCGCGCAGACTTAATGGTGGATGAACTTATATATGTGTTGCACCTATACTAAGTTAACGTATGTTAATGCTTTATGATATATGCTGTTATATGCGTCGACGGAACAGTAGATGATTATCTTGAATGAATGAATGGAAACATAAGTATAATTCCCAGTTTCGGTCGAGTGACTTGATAGTATTGTAAGAGTGAAAGCCCCGACATAAATGCATAAACTTGGTTCTGGCAATTTGCATAAGATATATCGAGTGAGGCTTCATCTGTTTTGCAATTGTTGCCGACAGAGTCCTGCTCTGTTAGGTCAATATCTTGGGCTTTGTTGATGAACAAGGGATCTGAAACTGGGTCGACCGAAAGTATGCCAACAAGCCATTCAACAAAATATCATCCAAGATAGACCAAGTCAAAGGAAAAAGAGGAAGAGAGTGCTATGAGGAAAGAATCCCCTCTTTAAATTCCGAAATGTGAATCACACCTTAATGAAAGGGAAACACCTTTTTTAAAAACACACCAACTTGTTGGTCAAAGTTCATGCAAATATGATTGAATGAGATTTCATTAAACTCTAAGCCCAGGTTTGTGTACATTAGAACAGAGGTTGAAGAACCAAGGAGTGTATATGACAATTTTCACTGAACCAATCCACCAAAAAATTAGAATCACCCCATACATGTAGCACAGGGACCCCTTTGTCCAAAGCAAATTTGAGAAGCATTTAAAGGCCAAATATTGTCGCTCTTGAATTAGTACCTATGCTTGCATTTGCTTTAAGAGTAAAATGGTGCATTGAAGAGAGAAACAAGACTACTCCTGCTTCATAAACAATAGGGGTTCCTTGACTTGCTCCATCAAAGAACCCCCAAGGCTTCTCTTGATTAATAGAAGGAGCTGCCAATACCCACTCAGATTTTGGAGGATTGAAGAAGACGCCTTCTTTGATGAGACACCTATTTTAACTAGTTCAATGGAGGGATCCCATTATCTTCCTTAAAAAATAACACAATTATTGGCCAACCATTTCCCCATAAGGAACAACATGGAAGGGATTAAAATTTCTTCAACACAAGATCTAGCATCCAAGCTTCAAAGAAAAGTTCTAAAGAGGCCTATTCCCAAGCACCTGGACATCAAAGAAGCTTAAGCACTTCCCTCCAAACAAATGCATCATATGAACATGAGGCAACTAGATGGTAAACTTTTTCTTCTTGGCATTTACAGAGGGCATAATGATTTGGTCCATGCCAAGATTGTTTTTACCGTTATCCCATGTTATAATTTTATTAGAGTGGACTAGCTAAATGATCAAATTTTTTATAGACAATGGATGTTCCAGATCACCTTCCATCACCATTTAATTTATTCCAACTTAAATTGATGAAATGTGAGCTTTGTAACACAACTTTGTTGTTGGCACCAATTAAGATTTATTCCATGTCCATTTTAAGATGTCATCTTCTTCGGATAAGAATACAACATTGTGATAAAGAAGGGCAATATATGGATTCCATTCAACATCTAATACTCCTTGAAGATTAAGCTCGTATGCAAAGACCCAACATTGCATCCATCCACCAAACTTGTCGGCTGACCTTGCATTTTGTAATGCAAGGAGCCCCTTCTCTTTTAATGCCATCTTAAGATTAACTTAGAGCTTGAAATTACTAGTGACCCCCACCGATGGGTATTTTCCAAGACAAAATCTATTACCTTGACCCACTTGTTAGGCCAATCACTTGCCCAAAATGGGAAATGCCCAAAGAAGACCTTTCCATACATTGGAGGTTCCAATTGAAGATTTGTCCTCCCTTCTAATCCACATATTCGATGTCATCCCAATAAAATAATTTTTGCTTCATGATTGTATACCATTGTTTGCCACTAAACAAAAGATGATGCAAAGTCTTCACGACCAAGGCTTGTCCAAAAAGAAAAATATTTTTAATGTCCCATCCATTGAATTCCTTGGGCTGAGTTAAAGAAGTCCACTTCACTAGTGGAATACCTACTATTTTTTTCTCAAACCAAAGGGGCCAGAAACATTTTCTCCGGATCCTCTACATCGTTGATTAGGGACATGAGCAAGAGATAACCAATATATAGGAACGCTCTGCAAAGCCCAATTAAGGAGAACAAGTCTTCTACCGAGAGAGATCCAACAAAAACACCAATAAGATATTTTCTCCTCGGTTTCCCTACACAGTTGTTCGTAGTCCACCACTCAATAATCATTTGGTTTAAGGTAAACTCCAATAAATTTCAAACCAATACTAAGAGAGATCGATAGACAGGGAATCATCTGTTGAAGATATGCTTCCAGATCGAGAGACAAATCATTGAAAACCATTTTGATTTGGAAATATTAATATCCATTCCTGTAGCTAAACAAAAGAGATCAAGGATTTCTTTATGTGGTGCCATTCTCTAGTTGACCCTTTACCAAAAAGCAAAATGTCATTAACAAAAAGGCGATGAGAAAGAGAGACACCTTTCACCATTTTTTTTATTAACCTATTCTAAGTCACTTTTACATTATATCTAACATTTTGTTCACACTACGTTGTAAAATGCACCAACAAACCTTGACAGGGATCGTGACTAAGTGGTATATTGAGTTGCCTTGTGCATCTCATATTCCTTTTTTTAATTTTACAATTATGTTATTAATTCACTTACAATTGTCTATCTGCTACAAGATTGGTCTTTTTTATTTTTATCAATATAATACTATAAATAATAATAATAATAATAAAATAAATCCACATAAACAACCCAAAAAGTTATCTCAATTGATTCTCACCCACATTTTTTAAAGTGAGCATTTCAATAATTTTATATAAACAATGCCCTATTAAAATTCCCTAAATGAAACATACTAATTTAAACCGAAATATTTACACACCAACTAAAACAACATGCTTCAACTTTACAAAATTTTCCAAAAATAAAATAAAAAAAACATCTTAACCATCCACATCTAGAACTTTATAATGTTTCCTTTAATCCTCCCCAAACTACTTATGGAAAAAAATTCCATAAATGGACTTTAAGTTTTCTCTATGACCAACAAAAATATTTTTTCTTATTCTCAACATTTACATACCATCTACCACAGCATACTTCAACTTTGCAAAAATTTCCAAATACAAAATAAAAAACATCTTAACCATCCATATATTAGGCATCTAGAACTTTATAATGTTTCATTTTAATCCTCCCCAAACTTATGAAAAAAAATCCATAAATCGACTTTAAGTTTTCTGTCTGACCAACAAAAATGTTTTTTCTCATTCTCAACAATCATTTCCATCGATCTCATTCTCAACCATCATTTACACTTCGGATAGCGATGTCAAACCGTAGGTGTCAATTCCCCGCTACAAAAGTAATTTCCCTTTGGACGAACTGGCTATGAAAAGTCCGGAAGAAGAGAAGCGGAGTAAATCACAGCGTAGGCATCATGGCATCGCCGATGAAGATGAAGGGTGCTTTGCACAAAATAAGCAATTGGGTGGCCACCAANCCGGAAGAAGAGAAGCGGAGTAAATCACAGCGTAGGCATCATGGCATCGCCGATGAAGATGAAGGGTGCTTTGCACAAAATAAGCAATTGGGTGGCCACAAAACATTACACAGTATTAAGCAACCGCCGCACAAAATACGGTACATACAAGCCCTTTGCTTGAATCGAATCACTTCTTTGCTTCTCTCATTCATTTGGCTTCGCATTGATTTTTCTCAATCAATCAAGGTCTTCGCTACGACGATCTATGCGATCAAGCCCAAAACGCGGAGGCTTGTAATGAGAGCATCAAGCGTGCAGTCGATCTCTCCTCGAATCGGCAACTGCAGGTTCCACTCTCTCTTTCTTTCTGCTTTTCGCTGCCCATATTCTGTTATTTGTGAGAAACTTTATCAGTGCAAACTTGGAATCATCATTTGGGATTCATGGATGTTGCTGTATATCATTAGATTAGTTGGAAGGTTCCTCCCATGAGATACACATTTAGTGAATAAAATCCACGATCCAACTGCGCAACACCATAGGCACAGACATACACTTCAACAACAATCACAGCAAGCCTGGGATAAATCAATGCATAAACATAGTTAAACTGTTAACTTCCCTCGTGCGTCACAACCTCAAGTTTGTGTCCTTCCTAGCCCTGCAATCTTGTGTTGCGTTCTCTTCATTGTTTTCGCAATGTAGGGTTGCGGTCTCTTCAATGCCCCACAAGAATGGGCAGTGGACTTCCTCAACAGTGAATAGCTCGATAAACAGTCGGATATGCCGCGTTTGGCATCTTGGAACGGTCTGCTACTTTAAAATTCTCTCTCCCCTCTCGCCCTTTATATGGAGGTTGCCTCTGAGATCCTTGCAGTCTGGGTGCAGCCCAGGTGCTGTTTGTTCCCCCAACTTGGTTTTGCAGTCTTTTACAACTTGCAAATCGACCCCCGTGAGGTCACAATGTCTTGTACTGTAGCCTCCTTTGCAATGCAAATCTTTAAACTTGATCTTAGAGATTCAAACCTCCACCTTTGAGGTGGATGGTCCCCCATCAGTTTCCAAGTAACGGTATTTCTGTTAGGCTTACTGCTAGGTTTGGAGTGTACCACTTGTTCGACCAATGATGCTAACCTTCTTCCTGATTTGGAATGACTCTATCTCGCTTCCAATGAAGGATTGGGTTTTTCTTTGTGGCATTTAATCTTGATGCAACATGGCTTGTTGATTGAACACTTCATCTAACCAGGATGGTTCAAATAACTACCTGAGTTTAAATTGAGTAAACACCCATGTAAGGTGATAAAGCTGGGCGAAAGGAATATTAGCTCATCTTTTCCAGATGAATGCAGCTTATTTTTCTTATGTGGCCTCTTAAATTCTTTGTTGGATAAATGCAGCTAACTTGAACACCAACATGGAAGCAATGTGCAGTCTGATGCTTGTCATCTCTTACATTATATTTTGCTTGGGATTTTGCTAGGTAGCTTGTACCTGCTCACGGATCTGGCATATCTTCTCTAAAAACTTCATAGTTTTTGTCCGTTTATCGTTTTCTTGCTTTTTTGCCTCTAATGCCTGAAAAGCTAATTCAAAGGAGTTTTGCTAAAGAAAACCCAAGCACTTCATAAATGGAGACATTTATGTTTATACATGAATTTGCTTATTTTATAACAGTGCTGTATATATGGCATACTTCACTTCTAGGCCTTGGTGTCTCTACAGGTGTACCTTGGCAATAGGCATGCCAATGCCTGATTTAATACATCGGTATGTCCAGCAGGTTTTGGATGAAAAATGAAGCTTCTCTTCATCTTGCTATCTATCAGGGTCCAAAGTTTGGACCAAAAATTACTCAAGAATTTGCTCTCTTTGTCAAAGGCAACAGAAATAGATAAATTGAAGCGTATACATATGTTTTGCCATTTTCTATCCTACCAACAGCTTTTTGACTAGGATTAAACATTGGCATCTTGCCGAATCCATCAATGACAACTATTACAGTCATTACCTAGGCTCGTCTTAGGATTCCACCTAGGAACTCTATTGAGATGTTTTCCCAAGGGCTTAGATTAGGAAGGCTGTCCACTGTCACGTCAATAGCTCTTCCCCAAACTTTAGGTTTGCTCTTCTGCAACTAAAGGGGTCTTCCTTAAGGTAGGATTGTCAAGGCTATGGAGTGGAGGTCCAATGTGAAGTTTGAAGAGTAAACCTTGACAAAACAAGGGTTGAAGTATAGTATATTATGTCGAAAAGGAAGTGGAAATGGGGAAGGGATATGGACGAGATAGAAAATGGAGAAAGAAGGGAATAAGAGAAGGAAATGAGATGTGAAGAATCCAGTGCCTATCAATCTATTGGGCCAATGGAATCATGAAATATTTCATGAATGCAAGGACTAATTTGCCACAATCAACTACTTTGAGGTAGGCTATACGGTAGAAAGGACTAATTTGACACATTCAACATATTTAGATGAAAGACCTAGTTTGATACATTTACTCAATTCAAAAGGAACTAAGTTTGATACAATTAATCGTAAGTATTTGCTGGAAATAGGTGTAGAAACTAGCCTTGGAGAGTTAGAGTTGCTACTCATCAAACTAATATGAAGGTGATGTTATATTTGGCTGAGTAATTACTCCAACAACAGCTTAATTTGATAGATGAAGGAAAATAATGCAGAATTATAACAAATAGATCAAGAGGGAATAGTTCCTCATATTGACAACAAAATATAAAATGGATTTGATTTTTTGACCTTCATATAAGTGTGATAACAAGAGGTTTCTAAACAAATTCACAACAAAATGAAGATCATAAACATAACCATACAACAAAGTAGCAATACTTAACTTCTTCATTATTCTTTAAGGGTTTGATAATACAAGGGAGCTCAATCCATCATCATCTCCAAGCTCCATCTTCTATCACTTCACTATTTCGAATTTTCATCCCAATCCTCAATTTCAAATGAATGAAGAGAAGGCTTCTTTATATAATGGTAGCTCTGTCTCTCTTACAGTAAAATATGGTTATTTCCCTAACTAACTTCATGACAACTCAAAGAATAATAAATTATTGGAGTAGTTTGGCCTTATCCCCTTTAAGTTGACTTGTCAACTATGATCTCTAGTCTCCACTCTCTCCAAGAGAGGCTGCTTTATTTAAAAATATGAAGTAATGTGTAAGATAAACCTTCAAAAGAGAGAGCACATCACTAAAATAGGATTTTGATCATGTCAAGAGGATAAGAGGTCGACTTCCAAGTGTGCCCTCCATTATTCATGATTAAAAATATACTAAAACACTCCACGCAATAGAAGGATGTGCTTCATGTTCCACCTAGAAGAGGTCACCAAGTGCGCCCTTCAACATGCATGTGATAAGAAAATAATATAACTGCCCCTAAGAGAGTGCTCCTCAATCACCTCCTCAAAATAAAAAATGTGGTCCACAAGGTGCATGAACATGTGTGCAATAATGATCCTTCGATCCTCCATGAAACACTTGTGGATCTCCATGAGTGGAATGTTCCATCACATATGTTAACAAGGTGTGGAAAGGTGTGCAAAAGACCATGTCAATGAGAATGCCTTCTCACATGTGAACTCTACAGTAGGTCACCCTATTACTATACATAGATATGTGTACTAAAGTGACTTCAATAAGTGATGTGCTTCACATGCGTGAGAATTCAAAGGTCTTGGGACCTAAGTTACCGGAATCATCTAGGAAGGGGAGGGGAAATGCTGTTCCCCGTTTCAGAAACTGAAACGGAGGGGGATACGGCTTGGAGACGACACTGAAATGTTTCCAAGCCGTATCCAAAAATCTGAAACGTTTCCAGGCTGTTTCCAGAGTTTCTAGCCGTTTCCTGAAACGTTTCCAGCAGTTTCCTGGTTTTTTGAAACGTTTCAGCTGCTACAGGGCAAGTTTTTGACTAGAAAGAGTGATTTTTTGACATGAAAATAAACTAATAAATAACCCCAAAGGCAAACTATAAAACCCTAATCCTAAATTGAACCTCAAAACTTAGATATAAAGCCTCAAAGCTTATAAATCAAGAGCAAAACCTTAATCCTAAATTGGTGAATGGCAATCTTACATTTTATGTCTCATGGATTTTGTTTCATTGAAATTTTCCAAAATTGATAGAGGCTTACCGTTGGTTCAAAAAATCATTGATCTGTGGACATTTTATTGTATCAAATGATTGTCTAATATAGTGTTAGTTTCACAGCCTAGTGTAGAAGTATCATGACTTTTTTGTTTTTTTGTTTTGTTTTGTTTTGTTTTTTTAAAGTTTTTTTGCCAATTCCTTACAACTTTGTTTCAAATAAACCACAATGACTTGCATATGTGATAAAACAACTTGCATATCAAAATTGATACAATGGCATCTTTAGCCATACAAAATAGTGTACTACATTTATGAAGGGTTACATAAACTAACACACATTTCCAATAATCTTCCAACAAGCTTCAATTTTCTCCTTTTCCTTTTTGAATTAGTATGAACCCTTCACCTATGTAGTATGGCCTTATTTACTCCATTGCTAGTACACTCATATCCCTATCCTTATGTTGTGGAGAGAATTATGATGGTGCGTCGTTTAGCGAGTTTTGCATATGATATGCATGTGATATTTTAATCTTATTTCAAGCATTTTTATTAGTAGAAACCATAAAACATAAACAACATATCCAAGGGAACTCATTGGTGTCTAGAGATAGTATTATGGCATAGAGTTCAATATTGCATGTCGTCATAGTCAGTCACACCTAAGTTGCACTAAAACATGAGCTCACTTATTTATACTTGAGTGCTAAATTAATCCCCTTAAAACATGGTTGATTATGTCAAATTTGAATATCCAAGTTAGATGCAAATCATAGACAATCCTGTGAATTTAGGCCCTTTATGAGCCAGTCGGTTAGTCACTTTTTGAACCAGTCGGTTGGTCAATTGACTCTCACTTGCCTAGTTGATTGTCTCACCAGTGAGTGGACTAACCCAAATACAACATAGTTGAGTCTCTGGCTTACATCAAAAATTGTGTTTAATCACAAATTTCAACACTTTTCTAGAGGTGCAATTAGCGTAATATTTGTTAAATTGTAACATTTGGATAAATCCATCAAGTAATTTTAGGGTTTGAAATCGATATTTAAAAGTAGTTGACATGTTCTTGTTTAAATGCTTGCTAGTGGGTGACTTATCTATGACACTTGAGATAGAAGAATATTATTTAAGACAAAAATGAGTTTGCTAATTTTAATTGTTATAAATGACATGACTACCTTTAAATCTAATTGATGAATGGTAATCTAAAGTATGTATAAGTTTGCGGTTGTTTCCTTGCTGTATCGTATCCGACATTTTTCAAAATTTGTCATATTTGTTTCCCTCCCCGTATCCGTATCCATTCCTGTATTTGTTTCAGTGCAACTTAGCTTGGGACGTTAAACATCCTCCCAAAATAAAAAAAAGATCCTTTCTTCAATATGTAAGTAACTCATCCTTATCCAAGTTGGCCATGTTGACTCTCCAATAAATAATAAATTATGCTTCAAGTTGGTTTACAAATCCCCAAAACTTGTGCAAGTGGGCAAGATAAGAACCCAACTAATTCCAACCAAGGGGATGGCCCTCCACTCAACTCAAACAAATAATAATAAATATTGTGATCTGCCTCAACATGTGTGCCAAAGAAGAGGTGTGCTTCATGTAATATGAGTTGTTCTCCCTAGCAAAGCCCCACCATGGCACCAAGCTAAGTCACACGGTTCGGGTTCGGCAAGGATTAGGTTCGGTTCAGATTCGAATTTTCCAATGAGGTTCAGATGAGGTTCGACAATAGGTTTGACCATATATATATATATAATTTCTTCATATTATCCCCCTTAACTAATTTTCTACACCCCATAGCCCATAGGATTCAAGCACTTAGGTCACTATTGATAAATTTGTCATATATACTTGCTATTTATGACATTTCTGCTTACAGATTTGTGCTTCTAAGAGTAGATTTTTGTGGTTTCACAACGGATTTACATGCTTCCCACAACAGTAGTTTGTTCTTAGGGGTAAATCTATGTTCTTACTTGTTGTTTGGTGTGTTCTTATGTAGACTATAGGTATGATATTTCAAATTACAGAGAGCATTTAATTTATAGACAACATAAATAAATAGAGAGCATTTATTCTATAGACAACATAAATAAATCAAGAGCATTTAATTTATAGACAACATAAATATATAGAGAGCATTTGATTCATAGACAACATAAATAAATAGAGAGCATTTAATTTATAGACAACATTTAATTTATCGATATTGTGTGGTTGTGTGTGTGTGTTTTTTTTAATTTCAATTTTTTTTTTTCAGTAAAAAAATCGAACGTAAAAAAAAAGTTGCCTTCAGGTTCGGGTTTGGATTTAGGTTCGACATTAGGTTTTCCTTGAGGTTTGGGTTCGACGAGGTTCGGGTTCGACTTCAGGTTTGACATTAGGTTCGGCGAACCTAAACGAATTTCAATTTTTTTGAGGTTCGCCGAACCTCGAACCTCAAGGATTAGGTGTGGCGAACCTTGTGACTTAGGCACCAAGGTTAAAATAAAACATTAAGCTCAACGTAGGCTTAAACCTGGGGAGCACCACAACCAAGGGACTATTACATCAATAATACATTATTAAGCCTTATAAAAGGCTAGTTCACCATGGAAACATGTAGTACCCCCCTCTAAATTGAACTTAGGAAATAATACATATCAAGTTTCAACAAGGGTACTCACATCATCAAAAGACATCCCCCCCTAGGTGTTGTCTAGCAACGTTATAATGTTATAAAGTTATATCACCTAGGGAAGTCCCACAGAAGAAAAGGTGTATCACCACACCACATCCAACACCATAGGAAAATGAACATAGAAAGTTGCTAACTCCATCAAACATCAAGTATGTCGCCACCACACCTTCAACAAACGGGGACCGTTTGTTATATAAATATATAATTAGATATATATATATATAAGAAAAAATAATAAATAAATAAAATATAATAATGT
The DNA here is from genome assembly GCA_001517045.1 of Pseudotsuga menziesii. Classification (NCBI taxonomy): domain Eukaryota; kingdom Viridiplantae; phylum Streptophyta; class Pinopsida; order Pinales; family Pinaceae; genus Pseudotsuga; species Pseudotsuga menziesii. The sequence goes on along the minus strand of LPNX010747908.1, from coordinate 176,785 downwards.
TCAAAACTAAATAACTGTATAATTAATTTGTAAATTAGTGATGAAAGAACATGACTTTATGAAAAGTCATCCTTATTGCCCGTAAACATATATAAACGGGATCTCTATTGTAAAATAAGCATCCAAGTTTATAATATATATTTATTTTTTATTAAAAATGTTCTACGTTGACTTCTCTTCTCCATTACACCGTGCGGCGTGTAAAACACCCTCTCCTCATTACAAAACCAATATCATAACACCATCATACATGGTCATTAAGATGCTCCAAGAAAAACATGACACATGAAGTAGCAAACATCTATATGTCAAGAGAGTGATCCATCAAGCAAATGCATGAATGTGGCACCAAACCACACGATGACCATCCACCATAGAGAAATGAATCTCCTCCACCAAATATGTCCATCAAGTAATCCAATGCCAAGAAGAGAAGAGGCTTCATGAAGATGTATATGCCCCTAAGTCCATCCAATGCTCCAAAGGTACCAGCTACAAATCCCATCAATGTGACAATATGAGGTGTAACAGGAATAATGGTGCACAATCTTAAGTTCTAATTGTTGGCTTGGATATGCTGTATAGCATATAGTCCCTGTCTTGTTTATACTTCTTCATTCTGGCCTGCATCTGCGGCCAGTACACATACCTTTGTGTCATTTGAATTTGCCAATGTCCTGGTTAGTTGAATGTGTCCAACAACTTTGGAGGTTATGAGTTCGTCCATCAGCTTCATTCTCACCTCTCCTTGGGGAACATAAATGCTGTCAGTTTTATCCATCAATATGACTTCAAGACCTAGGTGTTCACTCAGGTCTGCAACATTACTAATTTTATCACAGTAATAGTTATGCTGCCTATTTAAGTAAAAGGGCTGCAGCTTTACCCCTATGGCAAAGAACAAAGAGGATTCAACAGGATTTCGACATCTAGAGCACTGGTCACCCCTTCGAAAATAAAAGGGAGGATGAAGTGAGAAAAGAACTTTTAAGTTCTTACTTACTTCCAGAGACTCTCTTCTATACCGACAGAAGTGCTTTTTTACAAATTGATTACACAGAAATATGCAAAAGACGAACATTAGTAATAATTCCTGTGAGTTTTCTTGAACATCCCATTCTTATAACTGGAGGGGCATGCACAGACACAATAATGCATTATTCTTTGATACTTTTTCAGGAGACAAAACTCCACAGATAACTGGTTCAGGACCAAATGGGTTCCATTGGCCTTTAGATGTCCTGGCCGCCTAAGTTTCTTACTGATCTATCTGGATTTTCCCAGCTCCCAATTCCAGATTTCGGATGGGTCCAGGCTGGCCTTTTGCTGCATCTTCCTCCTCTAATTTGCCAGCTGATGGAGAGAGCCAGATTTCAGAAGAGGGATTTTCCTTCAAACCCGTTATTTCCATGGAATCAGATTCAACTCTGTTTTTATTTTAACTCCTATACTTTTCTCTGACTCCTTTGCTACATGATTATCAGATTGCCTGGTCCTTGCTTTCCTCACCTTTGATCCTTTCAAGGATTTTAACACTGTTTCTCCTTTGTTTCAGAGGGATTCCCCAGGGGAGTGGATTTCCTTTTGCTTTTGGACTTAAATACTTCTTGGAAATCATTGTCTTTCTATTTTTCAGGACCCTTTATGGGAGAAGGATGCGTTTTCAGGTAGTTTGTGGCGAAATGGCCATATTTATGGCGGCCATTGCATTTGAAAGGAAGCCGATCATAATCCGGCTTCTGCACAAGTCTAATTCCTGAGCCTGAGCTCTATTGCATCCAGACAGTCAGTTTCAAGATCTACTTCAATGACTGTAAGTGCACAAGCAAACATTCCAGGTTATGTGTCAGCCTTATCTAGGAGTTCTCCTAGTTTGTTACTGTTGACTGTTGCCGCCTTTCACGAACCTCGGGGGGGTTTTGGCGTGGCATAAATCTTCAAGCCACTGGGTGCGTCCTTGGGTGCAAGTCTTAAGTTGAGATACTATCACTCAACACTCAACTCCTCCGAAGGGGGGTGGTCCCTATGAAAAGAATCTTAAGGATTTTAAGCTAAGAAACAAAAGATAAAATTAATCTAGGAGATTGAAAGTGAACTACTGAGACAGGACTTGCAAAGATTTAGATAACTTCGACAACATATGAATTTTAAAGCATTCACAACACATTGATTCATTTAAGTAGAATGTAAAAATTGTAGACCAGTGTTGTGGAGTCAAATAACGTTGTAAAGGGAATTGTTCTGCAAGGGGATTCCTAATATACTCAAAAGTACTTGGGAATATGTCTGGATTTCAAGTAATGCGGCTTCGCACAAGGACGTGTGGGCTAGATGGAGTCACGGGGATGTGTCCAACACTACACCAACAAGAGTGTATCCTGGGGGCCTCGTGGTCACTTTCTAGTGGTTCCAACTTCCTTTGCAAAATTTCCCCACAAGTCTTGAATTTCAATAATGCCAGATTTCTGTATGTTCAAGGGGAAGTTGATTTTATTAAGGTGAGTTGCTTAGTTAAATGTGAAATTAATGAGTGCACACTTTCGCTTTTGGTTATCCCAAAGCTCAGGGTGAACTTGCGATGGGCTCTTCAGCATACACGGAAATGACAGATGTTTTATTCTAATAACCTTACTTGAAAAAGAGAAAAACATAAAATTAAACTTTGAAACTACTTTAGGAACTATACATCCTGTTAAGGCGGAGTGTGTGATTGTGTTACAAAAGTAAATCACACCACAAAAAGACAAGTGCAAATCCCCCCAAGAGGGATGGGGTGTGGGCACTTGGTTGCCCACTTGATCTCCTTTATTATGGTAATTGCAGTGCTTAAAGAAGCCCTCTTTCTCCTTATAAGATCGAAAGAAAGAGGTTACAATAGTATGAAGAAATGTTAAGGATGGAGAAGAGGGTTCAAGGATGTTTTCGTTTGCTTGAACTTGCCAACATTGGTGCCTAAATTCTCTTTTCTGCTGTCCTAATACAAAAACCAGCAAAGATAATTAGTAGAAAAGTGCCCAAAATCACTTTAAGAGTGATTCCTGCAAACTAGAAAAATACCAGAAAATTATGCTAAGTTAGAGACTAAATCTATGAAACAATGAACTAAGAAATTTGGGCTTGAGAGACCCAATTTCTTAGGATCTTGGACAGCCTTTAAGGGGCTGCCAATAAAGCACTTTGATGCTAGATATTAACCTTAAAATCAAAAGAAACTACTCAAATTACAAGCTTTAAGATTTACTTGAAATAACTTGAAAAAGGTAGATTTCTAAGCTAGATCTAAATGAGAAAAGGTAAAACTTTATGCAACTTTTAGATCTAAGCAAGATATTCTTATAAATTAGATCCAGAAATATTTTAACATTTTAAAGTAAGTAAATCTAAGAAATAAGAAGAGGTAGCCAAAGGAAAGAGTTTGATTTAAATGGAGAAAGAGTTTGGTGCTTGAATGATCAACCGGTTGAGGGACTTTGCTTTGAATATGTTGTAGAAAATGATGAAGCAAACTAGATCAACGCTTTCTCCAAACTAGGATACCTACAACTAAACAAAGGCTTGCCAAGATACTTGTGAGATCCGGTTAATACATATATAGAGAGACTTAAAAAACATGCCAATAAACTTATTAGACATGTAAGATCTATATCTCTAAACATACATATAAAAAAGAATTAGCCAATAAACTTATTATCTAAACTCTTTTCCTACCAATTGATAGCAATCCTTCGAGGCCAAATCCACAAGATCATAATAAGAAAACTATGAAAAAATTACAAGTTATCTCAATGAGACATGGCAATGCTCATCCACACAATAGAACATGACACCATCTATCTTTCCAACGCCTTCTTTATTTCAAGCAAAATAACTATGACTATTACAATCAACAAGCCTACTCTCTATCCAACTCGAACTAGTTTGAATAAGAGCCGAGGCGTTGCTTATATAGGAAAAATGAGAGCAAACCCTAAGGTGGGTGAATTTGCCAATTGTTGGAGCTTTTTGAGATGTCTGGGGGTAAACTATAGTGAACTAGAGTGAACTAAAGGTGGTAGGCGCCACCTCTCACAAGGTAGGTCATCCCTACCTCTTTCTGTGACACATATACAACAATAGTTGAGCTTTTTTATGGATAAATGTGCCCCTCTAAGGAGATTCGCCCTCTCATGGATATGATTGGAATTGGATTGATTTGATCTTGATTTGGTCTCCAATTAGCCCCAACATTATCCTTAGTTGAATTGGTCTCCAATTAGCCACACTTTTATGACATTTTGAATTTTCCCAATTAAACTATTAAAAAATAGCCTAAGTTTATGGGAAATATGATTTTTCTTGGAAATTAAAAAAAACCTATGGTGGACCTAATGCAATGTTTATATGACTAAAAAAAGTGACTAGCATGGTAATATACATAGACACCTAGGCTTTAATAACCTCCTAAGGCCTAACCACCAAGGTGAATACTCTAGCTTTGGAGCTTGAGTGAAAAACTCGAAAATTATAAGTCGTTTGTGCAACACTCTAAAAACACTCAAAAAAACACTCAAGAGTACCGCATTGATAGCTAAGTCTAAGTTGGCCAAGTCTTTTACAAAAAGTCATCATGCTACGTCAACTTATTACAATTCCCCCATAGGGTATGAAGATGCAATTTTTTTTAAAAAGGGGCCAAAATTGGCATTGAAAAGTCTTTTGAACTTCTGAGCACTGATAATGAACAAGGAACTTAGTGGATAACATCTGGCTCCAACTGTGGGACGTGTGCTCGATCTAGTCTCAAGGCAAGGAGAGCATGTGAGAACACCAGAATTTTCGGTTTCTATAATTTGTAAAAACATCTCAACTTGACAAGAAAAACCTTAGTAGCACAAGATCTATATAAAAACCATATGAATCATAAGTTGCATTAATCAAGAATGTGGAGAGCAAAACTTAACCGAAATAAAAAGTTATTTATTCCTAAGTACAGAAAGGAAATGCAGAAAGTAAATGCTCACTTTAAGGAGCTTATTTTCCTACTCTAAGCATGACATAAAAAGTTAGGTGTAATAACAAACCCAATGTAGCCACCTAAGCATTTTATTAATATAAAAAAATTGCTTTGTCTTTGGTTACTAGCCAAAGCAAGAACATATTATTTAGAAAATGCAAACCTGTGTGATGATCTAGAAAGGGCGGGATGGATGGGAAATCATAAGCATGAATAATGTCATCAAACTTCTTCCCAAACTGGTAGGTGCTTGCACAAGTTGCTTCTATCCATGACTGGATAGGATTAATATACAAATCGACATGATGAGGCAGATCAACCACACCATCATACTGATCATCAAGGCTTATCGAATGATAACTCGTTGTATAAGCCCCAAGCTGCTCCACATCGTAAGGAACCTCTAGGTGTGAAGATGATAGCTGAAACTGATGCATCACATCGGGCTCTTCACTACACTACTTCTCAATGTCTTCATTACTGATACTGATAAGTGGCTCAGACTGATCATATGAAAAGTTTGAATGCTCCTCTTCTATACCAAGGCTTTCCCAAATCTCGAGATCAACACTCCCTTCTTTGGATGAATAAAAAATTGGACTTCCACAAATTTTTGAATAAACATTGCCCTTGCTATACATATCATAGATGGTATTCTCAATAAGATTTTCAAAAATCTCATAGGTAGGATTTTCAATAAAATTCCAATGGTCATCACCCCCATCTATGCCAGATATGAAAGAGTCTTTTTTGCTGGTATCACATCCCAGGATATAACTATCCTCCTCCTGTTCGTAATAATCATCCTTCGAAGTTTTAGTTTAAAAGATATTACAAGGAGTAAAACCTTCCAAATCTTCATCCCTTAGTGGTGAACATGGAGGAGTGTCATCATACACATTACAAATATCATGAATTTATTCATAAGTGTCAATCTTTGTAATGGTTTCTTCATGAGGGCTATCCAAAAAAATATTAGCACTGAAATAAACTTGAGAACACCTCAAATCTTCAATGTTTTCTATTATGGTGAGAAGAGGAGAGTCTTCAACAATGTCTTAAATCATGGATGCCTCGTGAAGCTCTTTAATAGGTTCAATTTGAATCTCTTTCTTAGCGTCAAGCTGTGTTCTAGGGAGGAGGGCAACATATTCTTTAACAAGTTGCTTAATCTCCCCCACCTCTTTTTCATACCAACGTAAAAGGAAACATTCAAAAAAATCAACCATGAAAACTATGGATTTTTCAGGAAGGTCATAGAACCAATTCTCTGCATCCCCCTTTAAAGAAAAAGAAAATATGATCATTAGATCATCCTCATGAACCAAATTAAAATCAACCACCAGTTTGAAGAAAGCAGCAATATGATGGGTGATTGAAGCATCGTCATTTTCAAAAAACTTCGAGGCAACCTTATATAGCTCAGTATGGTTATGACAATCGTTGGGAAACCCAAAGATATTTGAGAATATATTGAAAGGAATGCATCGAGCAAGAGAGTACGAAGCCCTTCTTTACCCATAGTAGAATTCAACTATTTAGATATGAAGTAACCATGAAGAACATCAGGTACTTAATCAAGGGAGCTGTCAAATAGTGAGCTTTAAATTTTTACTATGGCATGGGCTCATCTATACACAATTAATCTCAACAAATTTATGAGAAACAAGGGTTTTATCCCTTCAATGGAGTCTCCATGTGAAAAGAGAAATATGCATCATAAATCTTTCACAAAAAAAATCTATTTTTTTCTTTTCTTTGTAAAAATAAAAATTGAAAAAGGTTAGTGCAGTCGCCCGATGAAAATTAAAGATCTATTCTAAACATTCATCAAACAAAGCAAAAACAAAAAAGAAAAAAAAGCCGTATTTCGTGAATAAAAAGATTTATCCTCGACAATGACACCAAAAGATGTTGCCGCCTTTCACGCACCTCAGGGGGGTTTTGGTGTAGCAGAAATCTTCAAGCCACTAGGTGCGTCCTTGGGGGCAAGTCTCGAGTTGAGATACTATCACTCAACACTCAACTGCTTCGTCTAGGACAACTCGTAGCGAAGCCAAGGGGGGTGGTCCCTATGAAAAGAATTTAAGGCTTTTAAGCTAAGAAACAAAAGATGAATTAATCTAGGAGTTTGGAAGTGAACTATTGAGACAAGACTAAGGACTTGCAAAGATTTAGATAACTTCGACAACATATGAAATTTAAAGCATTCACAGCACATTGATTAACTTAAGCAGAAAGTAAAAATTGTAGACCAGTGTTGTGGAGTCAAATAATGCAGTAAAGGGAAATGTTGTGCAAAGGGATTCTCGATATACCCAAAAGTACTTGGGAATATCTCTGGATTTCAACTAATGTGGCTTCGCACAAGGACATGTGTGCTAGATGGAGTCACGGGGGTGTGTCCAACACTACACCAACAAGGGTGTATCCTGATGGGGCCACGTGGTCACTTTCTAGTGGTTCTCGCTTCCTTTGTAAAATTTCCCCACAAGTCTTGAATTTCGATAACACCGGATTTCTGTATGTTCAAGGGAAAGTTGATTATTAAGGTGGGTTGCTTAGTTAGATGTGAAAAATTAATGAGTGCACATTTTTGCTTTTGGCTATCCCAAAGCTCAGGGCGAACTTGCGATGGGAAAGAGCATACATGGAAACGGAAGATGTTTTATTCCAATTACTTTACTTGAAAAAGGAAAGAGCATAAAATTAAACTCTGAAACTACTTTATAAGCTATACATCCTGTTAAGGTGGAGTGTGTGATTATGTTACAAAAATAAAGCAAATGGTTAGAAAAAACACACCACAAAAAGACAAGTGGAAATTTCCCCTGGGGGGATGGGGTGTGGGCACTTGGTTGCCCACTTGATCTCCTTTATTATGGTAATTACAATGCTTAAATAAGCCCTCTTTCTCCTTATAAGATCAGAGGAAAGAGAATACAATAGTATGAAGAAATGTTAAGGATGAAGAAGAGGGTTCAAGGATGTCTTCGTTTGCTTGAACTTTCCAACATTGGTGCCTAAATCCTTTTTTCTGCTGTCCTAATACAAAAACCAACAAAGATAATTAGTAGAAAAAGTGCCCAAAATCACTTTAAGAGTGACTCGGGCAAACTAGAAAAATATTAGAAAATTATGCTAAGTTAGAGACTAAATCTAGGAAACAATGAACTAAGAAATTTGGGCTTGTGAGATCCAATTTCTTAGGATCTTGGACAGCCTTTAAGGGGCTGCCAATAAAGCACTTTGATGCTAGATATTAACCATAAAATCAAACGAAAATACTCAAATTACAAGCTTTAAGTATTACTTGAAATAACTTGAAAAAAGGTAGATTTCGAAGCTAGATCTAAATGAGAAAAGGTAAAACTTTATGCAACTTTTAGATCTAAGCAAGATATTCTTATAAATTAGATCTAAAAAGATTTTAACATTTTAAAGTAAGTAGATCTAAGAAATTAGAAGAGGTGACGAAATGAACGAGTTTGATTTAAATGGAGAAAGAGAAGAAGAGGTGGCTTGGTGCTCGAATGATCAAGCGTGGAGATTTTCGGTGGAATGTCGACGGACTATGCCTTGAATATGTTGGAGAGAATGAGGAAGCAAACTAGATCAACGCTTTCTCCAAACTAGGATACCTGCAACTAATCAAAGGCTTGCCAAGATACTTGTGAGATCCGGTTAATACATATATAGAGAGACTAAAACAACATGCCAATAAACATATTAGACATGTAAGATCTATATCTTTAAACATACATATAAAAAAGAATTAGCCAATAAACTTATTAACTAAACTCTTTTCCTACCAATTGATATCAATCCTTCGAGGCCAAATTCACAAGATCATAATAAGCAAACTATGAAAAAATTACAAGTTACCTCAATGAGACATGGCAATGCTCATCCACACAATAGAACACGACACCATCTAGCCTCCAAATCCTTCTTTATTTCAAGCAAAATAACTATAACTATTACAATCAATAAGCCTACTCTCTATCCAACTCGAACTAGTTTGAATAAGAGCCAAGGCGTTGCTTATATAGGAAAAATGAGAGCAAACCCCAAAGGGGGCGAATTTGCCAAGGTTGGCGCTTTTTGAGATGATTGGGGGCGAACTAGAGTGAACTAGAGGTGGTGGACGCCACCTCTCCAAGGTAGGTCACCCCCGCCTCTTTCTGTGACACATACAACAAGAGGTGAACTTTTTCGTGGATAAATGTGCCCCTCTAAGGAGAAATTCGCCTCTTCATGGATTTGATTGGAATTGGCTTGATTTTGTCTCCAATTAGGCCCAACATCATCCTTAGTTGAAGTGGAACATGTCTGGGACAAGTTCTGATTGATTTAGGGTTGTGTTTTTTCTCCATATTTTCTCTTTTTTATTTTTATTCTCTTTTTTTGTTTTTTTTGAGATTTTTCACTTAAAACTTAAGAAAATTGGGTTTTGGGGTGTAGTGGGTACTTTGAGTCTGAAAATGAGCACCCTCATGGCAAATTTGCCCCCCTTAGCCACACTTTTATGACACTTCGAATTTTCTCAATTAAACTATTAAAAAATAGCCTAAGTTTACAGGAAAAAATAATTTTCTCGGAAATTAAAAAAAACCTACGGGGGACCTAGTGCAATGTTCATGACTCAAAACAAGTGACTAGCATGGTAATATATGAAAGTTTTTCTCAGATTTCAGCCATTGGTTTTAATGTCAAAATTTTCACTGTTTAAAGCCCAACCCAAATTTAATGAAGGCTGGAAATTGCACAATATTTCAAACCAATAAAAACACTGCTGAAACTCATATTTAATGACAGAAAATAAAATAATAAATGCACACCATTAATTTCAGACTCAGAGATTTTTGGCAAACTTACCCAAGAAAAACCCACAAGGGCAAAACCTGTTAGGAGAGAGATTTTATTTTCAGAAAATTTTTACAGCAAAACTCAGAAAATTTCAGACCAACTTACCTCAATCGGAAGAGAAATTTTGTCTCGTTTTTTGTGCCAAACAGAAAAAATCAAACTCAAATTTTTTGCTGTAGCTGCCTCGAAAAATGTGCTACTGTACGATAGCCTGCTGTATGGCTTGTCTCGAAAACCACGCTGCTGTAGTTGCCTCGGGATTTGTGCTTGCTTGTTTGCCTCGAAATTTGTGCCCAGAAATCTTCTTGAAAAATGTGCTTGAAACTTCCCTTGAAATCTGTTGTACTTTCCTTCTCGAAATTCGTGCACTGTACGGAATCGTACAATACAACTTGTACGGATAGGTAGCAATAAATGCTACTGTCTCGAAAAATGTGTTGGCTTCCTCCTCGAAATTCGTGCCTGACTGAAGTTGCCCTCTTCCTCGATTTTCGTGCCCTCTCTCTCACAACTCTCTGCTCCTTCACTCTCTTCTCGAAAATGCAAAAAGTGACAATGTTTTGCATTCTCTTGCCTTTTTGGTGAAAACCCTAAGGTAAGTGAATGGTCTTCTAATCCAACGGTTGAGATTGGATAAGATTAAATGCTCATTAAATCTCATTTAAATTTAATTTCACTCACCTCACTTAAATATTTCCAAAAAGTGACTTTATTCTCTAAAGTCAAATTAAATGCTCATCTCAAGTCATTTAATGCAAGGGTCACTTTATTACCCCCTTTTAAGTGACTAAGACTAAAGTCACCAAGGGGAACACTTTCCTAGGTACAAAAATCAACACACCCTCTTACCGAGTAAGGTGTTCTTCACCACTCCCAACTTGTCTCTGAAGAAGAGAAACTTGCCCCTCCCCAAAGATTTTGTTAGAATATCTGCAACCTGCTCATCAGTGGAAATGTACTGCAATGTCACTGCTCCTCTCTAAACAAAATCTTGAATGAAATGATACCTGATCTCAATATGCTTTCACCAATCATGAAAAACTGGATTCTTCGAGAGCTGGATGCAACTCTGATTGTCATAGTAAATCAATGTAGGCCTCAGCTCCTGATCAAATAAATCCACCAGCAACTTGCGAAGCCACAACACCTCGCAACTGGCCTGACTGGCTGCCATATACTCGGCCTTTGCAGAACTCAAAGCAACAGACCTTTGCTTTCGTCTGAACCACGATAGTGCTGCCGAGCCCAAACTAAAATAACATCCAGAAGTACTCTTTCGGTCTTCTACACTGCTTGCCCAATCTGAATATGTGAAGCCAATCAACCTGATCCCATCCGACCTCTTGTAGTCCAGACCATACTACACTGCCCCTGCAAGGTATCGCAACACATTTTTTGCGGCTACCCAGTACACTCTCCTAGGCTCAACCATGAACTGACCGAGAGTGTTCACCACAAAACACAAATTTGGCCCAGAGTTGACCATATACATCAAAGAACCAATGAGTTGATGATATAGTGTAGGATCCACCAACTCTCCCTCAGAAGCATGAAGCTTCTTCCAGTTGGTGACCATCGGTGTAGACATCGGCCTGCAATCCTCCATCCTAAATCCCCTCAAAATATCAACTGCATACTTTCCCTGTCCCAAGAAAATATGTCCAGGCTCTTGCCAAACCTCCAATCCAAAAAAATAGTGCATCAACCCAATGTCTGTCATCTCATACTTTGAAGCAAGATCTTTCTTGCAAGCTGCAATAGGTCTCTCTCCTCCTGTGATAAATAAATCATCCACATACATCAGAAGAATGAGCGGATCATCTCCAACCAAGATGAAATAGAGGTTCGGATCTGCCTCACTCTTCTGAAACCCCATCCGCTACAAGTAAGAGTCAATCCTAGAGTACCAAGCTCTAGGAGCTTGCTTTAGCCCATACAAGGCTTTCTTCAGCCTGCAAACATGAGACTCTCTCCCATGAATCTCAAAGCCTTGAGGCTGCTCAACATACACCTCCTCCTGTATGATTCCATTGAGAAATGTGGTCTTCACATCCATCTGATGGATCTTTCAACCCATTTTCACAGCAATGGAAATCAATGCCCTGATCGAAGTATAATGAGCAACTAGAGCATAGGTCTCATCATAGTCAACTTCGTCAACCTGTGAGAAACATCGCGCCACAAACCAAGCCTTGTACTTCTCCACACTACCATCTGCAACATGTTTTAGCTTGTAAAGCCAACGAGAAGTCACCGCTAACTTCCCCTCAGGTCTTGGAACTATCTCCCAAACATCGTTCTTCATGATGGAATGGTACTTATCCATCATGGCATCTCTCCAAACATGATGCTGGGAGGCCTACTCAAAAGTAGAAGGCTCTGAATCACGAAGACTAGCCACTAATGCCATGCCTAATCTGTTTAGCATCTGAATAGTCCTCACTGGCTCCCCGGGTGTCCCAAACTCCTGTACTTCCTTCAAGGTGTCCCGAAGCCACTTAGGCTTCTTCTTCCCTGAAGGTTGCTCCCACATTGGTTTGCCCTCATCTGATGAACTACGAGAGGTAGAAACCCCAGTAACCTGTGAACCAGAAGTTGGTGTACCAACAACTAGTGAACTCTGTGATCCTGAAGCTCTGTACGGTAAACCTGTAACTTGAGACCCAAAACTTGTCCCCGAAGATCTTGCTGGTTGAACCACTAAAACTGGAGAACCTGTGCCCATACTGTGTGGTCCAGTAACCCCGAAAACCTATGAACCTGTCTTCTTCATTGACGGTACCTGTGAAACAAACTGAGGTGCGGGAACCTGCTGCTCTCCCTGCTTTGACTCTCTAGACTTCCTGAAGGCTCGCTCCTCCTTAAATTTCACTTCCCTCCTCACAACAACATTCCTCTGAGAAGGAAGATAAATACGGAAGGCCTTCGAAGTCTCATCATACCCCACAAAGATGCCTCTCTCTGCTGTGGGCTCAAACTTTGTCCTCTTCTCAGAAGGGACATGAGAGTAAGTCAAACAACCAAATATGCAAAAATAGCTAACCTCAGGCTTCTTGCCTGTGTAACTCTCCTTAGGTGTCATGTTCCCCACGACATGATAGGGACTCTTGTTCTGAAGATAAACAACTGTGTTGCATGCCTCTACCCAAAGGAAGAAAGGAAGTGACTGATCATGTAACATAGCTCTAGCTGCTCCAACAATAGATCTGTTCTTCCTTTCTAACACTCCATTTTGCTCAGGAGTGTATGGAACCGTCAACTGCCTTTGAATGCCCTCTTGTCTGCAATATCCATTGAACTCCTTGGAGGTATGCTCACCCCCGTTATCTCATCTGAGAGCCCGTATCTTCCTTCTTGTCTGGTTTTCCACAAGAGCTTTGAACTCTTGGAACCTTTGCATGACCTCCTCAAATTTATTGCTCTTCAGGAAGTAGATCCAGGTCTTCCTAGAATGGTCATCGATGAATGTCACATAGTACTCATATCCTCTCAGAGAAACATATGACATAGGTTCACACAAATCAGAATGTATCAAGTCAAGAACCCCTGCTGACCTGCCATCACTGCTAGGAAAAGCAGACCTGGTGTACTTTCCCAAAGCACAGCCTCTGCATACCTCACTGTGCTCTATGCTGAACTTTGGAAACCTTTTAACCATAAATCTCAACATACACAAAGCTGGATGATGCATATGAGCCATCCTCCTATGCCACAACTCACAAAGCTCGCTGCCGTTGCTATGTGCCAAGGCATGCCGAGGCTGAAACAAGAGCTTGCACAATTTCCCACATTTGACTCCAATGGTGTAGGAAACAGATGGTCCTGCAGTCTTGGGAAACACACGCACATGTCCATCTAGGAAGGACACCCCAAGACCTCGATCCTCAATCATGGAAACTGAAACCAAGTTCTTTTTCAGCCTAGGTACATACAGTACATCTCTCAAAACCATGGGACTCATGGACTCCCTCTAAAAGGTAATGGTCCCACGCCCAACTGCTCTGACAGCAGAGTCATCTCCCAACACTACCTCCTCATCAGTCTCTACCCGTGAAGGCTTGGAGAACATCTCTCGAGCACCTATCATGTGGCTCGAAGCTCCACTATCAATATACCATGTGCTGGAAGTGGATGCATTGTAAGAATGGTCTGTCAATAAGGAAAACTCCCTCTCACTATCAACATCTGCGCTGGTGATGATGGATGCTCTCTCTCTATCAACATGTCCAGTGCAAAGAGAAAACTTTCTCAAATCTAGCTGCAAAATCCTCAACCTCCGCCGAAGCTGATGTCTGTTGCTTCTTCTTCTTCTTCTGCGGACATTGCCCAACATAGTGCCCCATCTTCTGACAAGCAAAGCACTTCACAGTGCTCAAATCCTTCTTCTGCCCATCTTGCTGCTTGGCCCCACCCTTCTTGGGACCCTTCTTGAACTTCTTCTTCCCCTTTGCTCTCAAAGCCACATCCTCCTCATCCTCCCTATTAGTAGAAGCACTGCCCTGCACAAGACCCCTCCGAGTCTCCTCTTGAGCAAAATCATCACATATCCTGTCCCATGTAGGTAAGTTCTCCCTAGCTACCAAAGCTTCCACAAACACAGCCCAAGGCTTTGAAACCCCATTCAAAGTTGTCTGCACTAGCTCTGCATTAGGAACAACCTCCCCCATTGCTGCAAGCTCATCTCTCACCTCTGAGATCCTAGTAAGGTAAGATATCACAACCTCCCCTTTTACCATCTTGATGCTATTCAACTTCTCCCTCAAAACCATCTTCTTATTCTCGTTTGAGCTTTGAAACAAGCCTGTCAAAGCATCCCACATCTGAAATGCACGGGTATTACTTGATATGTGAGGAATCACATGGTCTTTAACTGGATCTAGGATTATTCTACTAGCTTTTATGCCCTTCTTGTTGAAGCCGGAAAGTGCTACTGCATTGGTGGTAGGGGGAACAACAATAGGAATTGCTGTAGTGTTATGAACCACCTCATCCCACAACTCATTCTCCTCCAATATCAACACTATCATAGCTTTCCATGGGACAAAATTCCCAGCCCCATCAAGCCTATCCTCCATCCTAAGTCCAGTAGCCATAATCTCTGCTAAGTTCAAGTTTCAATAAAATGCTGCTCATTGTCAAAAGAAATTTTCCAAGTTTTGGAAATTACTTTTTGTCTGTGAAATTTTAATTTTCTGCCCAACCTTGCTCTGATACCATGAAAGCTTTTCTCAGTTTTCAGCCATCGGTTTCAATGTCAAAATTTTCACTATTTAAATCCCAACCCAGATTTAATGAAGGCCGAAAATTGCACAATATTTCAGACCAATAAAAACACTGTTGAAACTCACAGTTAATGACAGAAAATAAAATAATAAATGCACACCATTAATTTCAGAGTCGGAGATTTTTGGCAAACTTGCCCAGGAAAAACCCACAAGGGGAAAACTTGTTAGGAGAGAGATCTTTATTTTCAGAAAATTTTTACAGCAAAACTTAGAAATTTGCAGACCAACTTATCTCAACCGAAAGAGAAAATTTCTGTCTCGTTTTTCGTGCCAAACAGAAAAAATCAAACTCAAATTTTTTGCTATAGCTGCCTCGAAAAACGTGTTGTTGTACGGACCGTACAGTAGGCTGTTGTACGGCCTGTCTCGAAAATCGTGCTATTGCAGCTGCCTCGAGATTTGTGTCTGCTTGTTTGCCTCAAGATTTGTCCCCAAAAATCTTCTCGAAAACTGTTTAAAACTTCCCTCGAAATCTGTGCTGTACTTTCCTTCTCAAAATTCGTGCGCTGTACGAAACCGTACAGTACGTTTTGTACGGACAGGCAACAATAAATGTTGCGGTCTCGAAAACTATGCTGTCTTCCTCCTCGAAATTTGTGCCCTACTGAAGCTACCCTCTTCCTCGATTTTCATGCCCTCTCTCTGCTCTCTGCTCCTTCACTCTTCTCGAAAATGCAAACAAGTGACTGTTTTTCCTTCTCTTTCCTTTTTGGTGAAAACCCTAGGGCAAGTGAATGGTCTTCTAATCCAACGGTTGAGATTGGATAAGATGAGTGGATGAGCATAAATGCTCATTAAATCTCATTTAAAATTAATTTCAAGTCATTTAATGCAAGGGTCACTTTATTTTCCCCTTTTAAGTGACTAAGGCTAAAGTCACCTAGGGGAACACCTTCCTAGGTACAAAAATCAACAATATACATAGACCACCTAGACTTTAATAACCTCCTAAGGCCTACCCACCAAGGCGAATACTCCAGCTTTGGAGGTTTAGTAAAAAACTCGAAAATTATAAGTCGTTTGTGCAACAACCGATAATTAACAAGGGAAATAACAGTCTAGAGTACCACATTGATAGCTAAGTCTAAGTTGGCCAAGCCTTTTACAAAAAGTCATCATGCTATGTCAACTTATTACAATTTCCCCGTAGGGTATGAACATGCAAAATTTTGAAAAAATGGGCCAAAATTGGCTCCGAAAAGTCTTCTGAACTTCTGAGCACTGATAGTGAACATGGAACTTGTTCACAACTTTGGTGGTGTTGCCGCCTTTCACACACCTACTTGGGGGGGAACGTGGCAGAAATCTTCAAGCCACTCGGTGTGTCCTTGGGGGCAAGTTTCGAGCCAAGGCTGTCACCTTGTTCTTGACTCCTTCGTTTAGGCAAACTCCTAATGAAGCCAAGAGGGGTAGACCCTACAAGTTACTAAGGCTGGTTACTTAGATGATGATGGTATTAAATGAGTAAGTTTTTTAGGAGTTTTGACTTAACAATTGTAAACAACAGATAACATGATGAGACAATCACAAATAAGCACGATATGACACCCAATCACATATAGATTGAAATAAATAAACAGTTGACCAGTGCCTTTAAATGGAGTCGAAAATAATTAAGAGTGCTTGCAAGTGATGGAGTGAATGTTGTGCAATTGTATCTTGGTACGTTTTAAATTAATGTGAAAAGATAAGTGAATTAAATTAGGCGGGGGGGCTCCAGATATACCCAAGGGGTACTTGGAGTATGTCCAAAAGTAACAACCGCTACGGCTACCCGCAAGGAATGTGTGGGCTGAATGGAGTCTCTGAGACTTTGTTCATAATACACCCGCTAGGATGTAACAAAGATCAGCGCCTCGAGGTCACTGTGCAGTAGTTCCCACTTCCTTTGGGTATTTTGCCACCGTTTACGGTTTAATCGAGGTGTTGGATTTTTGCCTGCAGTGGTTAACTGGAAAAGTGAATCCTAATTATTCAAGTCATTCGCGTAGCTTTTGATGCAGCTTGACTAATCGGACGAACCGCAGCCAAGTGCAGAGCACATACATTGGAGTCTTCTAAATTTTAGTAAATTTTAAGAGCGTGTTCTTGTTAAAAAAAGATCCTCCAGGAATCTCTTTCGGTCCAAGTGGACCTCAATCGGGAAATCAAGGATGGGTTAATTTTACTGCTTGCTTGTGAAAAATAACAATGAAAATAGAAGCAAAAATACACACCACCGGTTTTCTAATTAATCCTACCACGACCCTCTTTCACCTTTCGGTTCAATCGAGGATTCGTGGGGTAAGTATTAGTATTACTTTGATTCCAAAATATGGAATAATGACAAATATGATCAAAGTATACAATCCTGCATGACAAGACTAAACTAGAGCAAAAAACAGGAAAAAATGCAAAAAAAACGAAACGGATGCGAATTCCCCCAGGGGGGATGGGAAAGAGCCCACTCGAAGTGATTATTTTATTATTACTAAGGGTTACAATATCAGCAAACTAATTTGCATTTTGGTCCTTGTTATCTGGGATCCAAGGGCTTACAACAAGCTTACAATAAGCTTAAAAAGAAGCACAGCGGTGGGGGAAGCCTCCGGGAAGCTTCGGTTTGCCCAAGAGTCGGAAAACGGGCAAAGTCTCCTTTTTTTTTTGTTAAACTTGCTAAAAAAACAACGAGCAATTAAAATCAAATGTGCTCAAAAACACTTTAAAAGTGTTTTGGGTCACCACACTAATTACCGAAAAGAGACTAAGTTAAAAATTGTTAAAAAGGGCTAATTTAGTTTTGCAAAAAGGAACCAAGGAAAGCAAGCTTTCCGTGGGATCTTTGCTTGCTGTTTTGGCAGCCAATATGATATGCACTTTTTTTTGCAGAATTTGCAACTTTAAAGAACGAAAAAAGGAAACTACGTTATGAGCAAGCTACAAATTTCCTTTATAATGCTTGCAAAAGAGGGTAATTTGAACTAGATCTCTTCAAATATAACTTTGCATGCAAAATAGAACTGAGATCTAAACTTAGGAAATGATCTTACTAACTAGATCTATATATGATTTTCTTAATGAGATCGATCTATAAGCGATAAGATTCTTAAATGGTAACCAATTTGAAGAAAATTTTAAATTTTGAAGGAGGAAGAGGAAAAGAGAAGTGCTTGTTGCTGAAACAGATCTGCAAAATAAACTTGTCAGTGAAGCACTGAGGGGCACAATCTTCGCAATCTTTATTGGAAAACTAGTGGAATCAAACTTGAACCACAACTCTTCAAATCACGGCAAACCTGCAAGCTAAACAACAAATCCTGCAAACAAAACCATTAAATCTGAAGGTCCATATGAGAAATAGATGACATAGCATGAAAATAATTTTATTTAGCATGCAAATATTAGCTCATTCAAACATATGTAGCAAAATAGGAGTAAGTAAACTTACTTACAATGATCTATTCCTATGATTCCAATAATCATTTAGGCAGACAACAGTTTTAATACAAAAAATGAAAAAATAGCAGTTCACCTCAAAAGCAGCATGATAATGATGATCCACACATGAAAAGTACTCCACAATTTAGCCTCCAAAGCTTCTCTTTTATTCCAACAAATAGAATGATCAATACATTATTACACCATAGCAAGCCTTTCTTCCCATCTCTAACTAGCTTCAAGAAGGGAATGGCAACTTCAATTTATAGCCAGACTGGCCAAGAGGGGCGCATGCTTGACTGAGGGAGAGACTGCAGCTGATGGAGAGTTAAGCCGAGCCTGATCTGATGATGAACCAAGTCTAACTGGACTGGAACTGCAAATCGGAGTGACACCTCACTCAGTGAACTGACCCATCCATCAAACCACTGCCAGATTGATCCACACGTGTGGAGGAGAGAGAAAGGAGGGCGCAACCACCAAATCTGCATGAGCCAGTTAAGCTCCTCTTCAACCCTGATCAATGCCTTCAGTCAAGGAATGACAACTCCCGGTCAATCTGAAGTCGATGAGATTGATTTCAGTCAAATCAGAGCAAATTCCACCGATTTAGGATTTTGGATTTGCTCCATTATTTAATTAATATTTGATTTTTTTGGATTTTCTTACTTGAGTGATGGAAAAATCACTCAAAACTTAGGAAAAGTGGGTTTCTGGGTTTATCGGGTGCTCTGAGCTAGAAAATGAGCACCCCCATGACTGAAACTGACTTTTAACCCCACTTTTATTACAAGACCAATTTTTCCAATTAGACTTTAAAAAAATACCATAAGTTTTGTGGAAAAATTAAAATTAAAAATAAAAATAAAAAAACCTAGGGGGACTTAGCGCATGTTCATATGACTTGACCATAATGCCTAGCATGTTTATACATTGACACACATACTTTAATAACTTCAATAGGCCTAAATGTCAAGCCGACCACCCCCAACTTTGGAGGTATTGAGTGAAAAACTCAGAAATTATCAGTAGTTTATTCAACAACCAATAATAACCAAGAGAAAAAACACTTTGGGCTGATCGGATTGACAAATACAGTCCAAGAGACTGAGTCTTTTACAAACACTACCATGCTAGAACATTTTATTACAACTCCCCCAAGGGAGTATGAACATGTGGTAGATAAAAAAAACACTCCCCAGAAGCAAGTCTGAAGGTCTTCTGAAGTCTGAACAAATCATCTTTGTCTGGTTCACCAGGCTCACTTCATAAAACCACCAAGTACAACTTAGGTGGTAACAGACGACTCACTGGAAATTCACTTAAGTGCAACTTAGTGGATAACATAACTTCCATGGTTTCTTTATAGTAGAGATTCTGTGGGAGATGGGGCAAATGGAAGTTACAGAACTAGACTGGGACAACCTTTGGCACTGTCTTGTCTTGATCAAATTCAAGAGTCTGTCTATTCAAGTAGAACTCACTGAAACCTAGAAACCAGGGCCTAGTTCTATAGATAAAATGCCTATCTCTCTTTCTCTTAAAATGGAGAACAACGAAGTCCTTACTGCAGAGGGAATACCTAAGTTCGCCAATTAGGTGGGAGCTCCAAAGTAATTGATTTTGGATCCAGCCATCTAATGTCATTGATTCTGCCAAAACTCCAATAAACTTTCCAATCAGAGTTTGTTCAGCAAGTTGGAGGGCTTTCCTTCTTGGCTCTCCGTGTTAGTTTTGTACTTAAGGAAGTGTTCCCCTAAGTGACTTTAGTCTTAGTCACTTAGTGAAGGGAAATAAAGTGATCCTTGCATTAAATGACGTAAGTGGAGCATTTAATTTGACTTTAGAGAGTAAAGTCACTTTTTGATAAATTTAAGTGGGTGAGTGAAATTAATATTTATGAGAAATAAATGTGAGCATTTAATCTCATCCACTGATCTAATCTAATCTCCACCGTTAGATTAGATGAACCCTAGGGTTCTCTCAAAAAGGCAACGGAAGGTCATTTCCCTCACTTTTGTCGATTGAAGTGAAGGAGAGAGCTGAGAGAGAAAGTTTCCATTTTTCTGAGAAAGAGAAAAATATTTGTAGCATGCAAATCGAGGGAAAGAACATCAGCAGAAAGGGCACGAAAATCGAGGAGAGGACAACAACATTTATTGTTGGTCCATACAGTTCGTACGGTATGGTTTTCGAGGCCATAGGCACAATTTTCGAGGTAGATTTTTGGGCACAATTTTTGAGATATTTTTTTCCTTGGGCACGAATTTTGAGGTATGTAGAGTCAGTTTGTACGGTACATTCCGTACATTCAGTCCATATAACAACATGAAAATCGAGGCAGAAAACAGGAAACAAATCTGAGTTTGATTTTTTTTGTTTGGCGCAGAAAACGAGGCAGAAACTTTCTCTTCCGGGTTGAGATAAGTTGGTCTGAAAATTTCTGAGTTTTGCTGTAAATTTCTTGATAATAAAATCTCTCTCTCTTTGACTGGTTTTCCCCTTGTGGTTTTTTCCAGGGCCATTGGCCGAAAATTATTGTGTTTTGTGCCTTGAATGGGGTGCTGATATTTATTTTCTATCAGTGAAAAAGAGTAGTTACAGCAGTGTTTTAAATTCTGAAAATTTACTTTTTATTTCCAGTATGTTAAATTTCTGAGAATGTCATAAATAGTGTTAAATTTTACTTATAAACTGGTGGCTGAAAACTAGAGAAAAATCTACATGGTATTAGAGCTGAGTTGGGCAAAAAACTAAATTTTAGCAATGAAACAATCATTTCCAGAATTCAGAGAAAACTTTTGTGATAGTAGTACATTTTGCTGAAACTTGTTCTTTGGGAAAAATGACTTCCGTTGGGTTTAGAAGTGAAGATAGATTAGATGGGGCAGGGAATTTTGTCTCATGGAAGGCCAGGATAGTTCTTTTGTTGAGAGAGAATGAGTTGTGGGATGAGGCAGTTAACAACACTACTGCTCACCCCATTGTCATTCCAAGTGCTACCACTGATGCAGTAGCACATGCAGCCTTTGTGAAGAAAGACATTAAATCCATGAGGATTATTTTGGATGCTGTTAAAGATCATGTTATTTGTCACATTTCCGGGAAGGATCATGCACATGAGATGTGGAGTGCTTTGACCGGGTTATTTCAGAGTATTAATGAAAATGGGAAGATGGTGCTTAGAGAGAAGCTGAAAAACATCAAGATGGTCAAAGGTGAGATGTGTATGACTTATCTTACTAGGATCTCTCAGGTGAGAGATGAGCTTGCAACTGTTGGGGTGGCGATTACTGGTCCTGAGTTAGTGCGGACAACCTTAAATGGGGTGACTGTATCTTGGGCTGTGTTTGTTCAGGGGTTGGTGGCCAGAAAGAATTTGCCATCTTGGGACATAATATGTGATGACTTTGTTCAGGAGGAGACTTGGAGGGGTTTCTTATAGTGCAGTGGTTCGACTAGTAGGAGAGATGAGGAGGATGTGGCATTGACTGCGAAGGGGAAGTAGAAGAGCAAGAAGGGTCCTAAGAAGGGTGGGGCCAAGCAGCAGTAGGATGGGTAGAAGAAGGATATGAGCACTGTGAAGTGGTTTGCATGTCACAAGATGGGACACTATGTTGCTACGTGTCCGAACAAGAAGAAGAAGAAGCAGCAGTAGACAGCCGCTTCAGCTGAGATCGATGTTTTTTTCAGCACGATTTTAGAGTGAGTTTTCACTATGCACTGGGCATATTGAGAGAGAGAGAGCATCCATTCTCACCAATGCGGATGTTGACAGACAGAGGGAGTTTTCCTGTGTGACAGACCATTCTTACAGTGCATCTACTTCCAGCACTTGGTACATAGATAGCGAAGCCTTGAGTCACATGACAGGTGCTCGTGAGATGTTCTCCGAGCTTTCACAGACAGATACAGATGTGGAGGTTGTGTTGGGAGATGACTCAGTAGTCAGTGCAGTTGGACGTGGGACCATTACATTTCAGAGGGAGTCCATGAGTCCCATGGTATTGTGGGATGTATTGTATGTACCTGGGCCGAAGAAGAACCTAGTGTCAGTTTCCATGATCGAGGATCAGGGTCTTGGGGTGTCTTTCCTAGATGGACACGTGCATATGTTTCCCAAGACTGCAGGGCCATCTGCTTCAGTTACCAGTGGAGCGAGATGTGGAAAACTGTATAGGCTCTTGTTTCAGCCACAGCATGCCTTGGCACATAGCAGCGGCAGTGAGCTTTGGCATAGGAGGATGGCTCACTTGCATCATCCATCCTTGGGGTTGTTGATACACATGGTTACAGGATTACCAGAGTTCAACACAGGGCAGAGTGATGTGTGCAGGGGCTGTGCTTTGGGAAAGTATGCCAAGTCTGCTTTTTCGAGCAGTGATAGCAGGTCAGCAGGTACCCTTGACTTGATACATTCAGACTTATGCGGACCTATGTCTTCTGTGTCCTTGAGAGGATACGAGTATTATGTGACATTTAGTGATGACCATTCTAGGAAGAGCTGGATCTACTTTTTGAAGAGAAAGAAGTCCGAGGAAGTCTTGTAGAGGTTCCAAGAGTTCAAAGATCTTGTGGAGAACCAAATAGAGAGGAAGATCCGAGTCTTGAGATCGGATAACGGGGGTGAGTATACCTCCAAGGAGTTTGATGGATTTTGCAGATAGGAGGGGATCAGGAGACAGTTGACAATTCCATATACTCAAGAGCAGAATGGAGGAGCAGAGTAAGAACAGGTCCATTGTTGGAGCATCCTAAGCTATGCTACATGACTAGTCACTTCCTTTCTTTCTCTGGGCTGAGGCTTGCAGCACCGCTGTATATCTTCAGAACAGGAGTCCCCATCGGGCAGTGGGGAATATGACACCTAAGGAGTGCTTTTCAAGAAAGAAGCCTGAAGTTGGCCATTTTCGGATATTTGGTACTCTAACTTACTCTCATGTCCCTTCAGAGAAGAGGACAAAGTTGGAGCCCACTGCGGAGAAGGGCATCATTGTGGGTTATGATGAGACTGTGAAGGCTTTCCGTATTTACCTTCCCTCTTAGAGGAAAGTGGTAGTGAGAAGGGATGTGAAGTTTGAGGAGGAGCGGGCCTTCAGGAGGTCGAGAGAGTTAGAGCAGAGTGGTAGTGAGAAGGGATGTGAAGTTTGAGGAGGAGCGGGCCTTCAGGAGGTCGAGAGAGTTAGAGCAGCAGGTCCCTGCACCTCAGGCTGTGACACAGGTTCCAATGTCCATCTATGCAGCAGTCGGGATCACAGGTTTAACGGGGTTATAGGACCGCAGAGTGTTGGCAGAGGTTCACTAGGTTCAGTGGTTAGGCCAACAGGGTCTTCGGGGACAGGTGATGGGTCTGCTATTACAGACAGAGTTGCCGAAGCTTCCCCCCCCCGGATTCGACCCCGAAACCTCGCTCCGAGCGAGTTCGCCCCCGAAGTGTCCTAGGAACCGGGCACTGGAAAAAAGGAACCGCGAACTGGTTCAGGAAATCACGCTTCCTGGTTTTTGCAATTCGTTTTGGGCAATTCGTGAAGGAACCGCGCGCCGGAAACTCAGAATTCGCGCACCCTAAATTTCGGAACCGCGCGCCCTAAAATCCGGAACCGCGCGCCGGGCGAGAGGCCGCAAACTTCACTTTTTTTTTGATTTTTTTTTTCTAATTTGGCTTTGTGGGTGGGCCCTAGGGCTTTCTTAGGGTTAT